>WEIB01000312.1:0-50866 GCA_015476505.1 Urochloa ruziziensis
AATTTATTCAACAATTTAAAACTAAAACCACATTCAACATTTTTCACTGCCCGCGTCAACATTTGAAAAAAAAATAGAATTCAACATTTTGCAAATTGGTTCAACATTTCATTTTTATTTTCACCTCCATTTTCATCCTCGGTACAGCCTGCACCATGGACGCTTAAACTCATACCCTCCACATGAGATAAATAAAAATAAGTAGAAGCAATAACAAAACTTCCATGCGTCAAATAAAGTTATATTTTAGGTAACAGTGAAGGCTATAAACACCAGATAGTGACCATTTGGTTCTTAGAGTTTTCTGAAAGTAAAATAGCTAAGTATGTCCCTCAAAGTTGCTCTAATTAAGATCAGTTTGATGCCCGAACTATCTAGGGGTTGTTTAGATGCAAAAACAAAAAAAATGAAGTAAATGTCACATCGGATGTTGATCAGAATGTCAGAAAGAGTTTTTGGATACCAACGAAAAAACTAATTACTAAACTCGTCTGTAAATTGTGAGACGAATCTATTAAGACTAATTAATCTGTCATCAACACATGTTTATTGTAGCAATTTATTGTCTAATCAGTGCCTAATTAGGCTCATTGGAAGGACCATTTGTGTAATGTAATTTTTATTTCAACTACATTTAATACACCATGCATGTGTCCAACATTTTATTTGGGTGTAAAGATTTTACATCTAAACACCCCCTGATAGGCTAGGCAAAGTGGGGCGGTGACCGGACGCTGGTGACCGCGTGGCTCAAAGTCCCCGACACCGGTCGGCCATCGAGGCGTGTTGAAGAAGCTTGATTCAAGGGCGGTGATAAGTCAACGACTTCAGGCTCAATTTTCTCTCATATTCAAATGTAAACGTTTGAATCGGCTAAAACAAAATTTAAAGCGGGCACATAGGAGATGAAATTTTGTATTCAAAAGTTTTTTTTTTAATTCGCAATCGTTTAAAAACTACAAACCTGGAATTACAGGGCAAAAATCTGAGTTAAATGAATTTTTTAGAGTTTAACACTTGTTCAAACCACCACTTTGGATGCAATTTAAAAAGTCTTAAGAGTTCGAAACTTCTTGTGACAAGGTGATCATTCACAAGTCCATACCTGTTGATGCAAAAATCGATCGGTGAACCTGTGCGTTCACAACACACGATAGGCCTCGGAGACTCGCTTCACTTGATGCTATCTTGATGCATGATGTGCGCAGGTGTGCCAGTCAATTTGACATACAATTGACAAGAGATGAAATGTATAAATTTCTCAGATCGGCTAGTTTAAAATCTAGATCCACATCCATATCGGCTATACGCTTGAAGCGGGAGCCGATGAAGAGCTTGCAAATAGACTGGGATAAATTGAGATAAAAGTTAAAAGTAACAAAATTAAATAAATAAACTTACAAGAACTAGCCAATACCGATAACTTGTGGACATGACAAGAAACCTAAAACGACAACTCTAAACAGATCTAGGCACAATTAGTATTAGATATAACTAGAATTGTCCAGTTCTTGACCTCTTGCATTCTATCTTAATTAGCTAAAGTCTTTGTATCTTGCCTTAATGGTACATCCTTTGTATTCTGCTATATTGGCTATTTATATGGAAGCTCACCTATCTTTCAAAAAATATTGAAGCTCACCTCCCTAATTGGCTGTGGTGTATTCTCCCAATCCTGGGGAGGTGAGGTTCCATTTTTTTTTTTTTTTTTTGAAAAGATGGCACACCCATTCTACTGCCCTTCTCTTCTTCTTCTTTTTCCTTTTCTATCTTTCTTTTTCGGCGTTGCTAGCGCCCGACCGTCCGATGGGAAACTCAGTCTGCAACAACAAAATTTATATTGCAACATCAAAAATTTTATGATAAAAAACTACTTTCTTAGAAACATTAGATCACACATCACATCACACGTGATGTATTATGGTTCATCCGATTTCGAGTTTGCATCTCTCACATCACAAAAAAAATCA
Source organism: Urochloa ruziziensis (assembly GCA_015476505.1). NCBI lineage: Eukaryota > Viridiplantae > Streptophyta > Magnoliopsida > Poales > Poaceae > Urochloa > Urochloa ruziziensis. Next base: position 1,971 of record WEIB01000312.1, read on the forward strand.
TAAACATACGAAGCTACATTGCAACATCTCATAACACGTGATGTATCATAAAGAAACGCCTTATGCAACATCAAACAAAGACAATGCAACGAAATCAGCACGTAGCTCAACACACATCTCCGTTGTTGAAGTTATCCATTGCAACATCAAAAAATCACAAAAGTGAAACATCAAGAAACACTAACTGCAACATCAAGAAACACTGATTGCAACATCGGAACACGAGTCATTTACTGCAACATTGCAACATCTTCAATACGCCATTGGAACATACAAAAATCTGTGCCGCAACAACACAGTTTACCTTTTGCAACACTGCTAGTGACCTCCACTGCCACGGTTGTGCATCCCCCTGCTTGAACCGTTGTGGCCTATGCCGCCGGCCTCCTCACCCGATCACTACTACAAAAAAACATTTTCGGAGGCAGTTTTTTTCCATTAACAGAGGTGGTTTTTGCAACCGTCTCTAAGCTGGGGTCTCTGTTAATCATCGATTAATCCAACCGTCTCTGTTAATAAGCATTAACAGAGACGGTTTTGTTAAAAACCACCTCTGTTAATGATTTTGCAGATTAAAAAAATTGATTTTGAATGCCAAAGTGACATCTGCATTTTAAGTACATAAAAATACCATTCAGCTTTAAGTAATATTTACACAAGGTTTCAACAGATATAGCATACACTTTCACATACGTGTTGTCCAACACTTGAAACACTCAACAAGTCACCAAAGGACAACAGATGTGTTTTCCAACCAGTTAAGTAAAGACTGCAGGCTGAAGCAGGAAGAAGCTTTGCCTCACATCAGGGAGAACACTCATCAGCAGTAGGAAGAAGCGACAACAGCAAAATGGTCAACAGATGGTCATATACTCATCAGCAGAATGGTCAACAGAATGGTCACTCATCAGCATCAGGAAGAAGTGGCAACAGCAGAATGGTCATTTATGCATAGTCCAAAAAACCAATCAGCAAAAGATAACAAGGAGCTCAAAATTCAATTAGCAGACCTATAAACTAACTACTACACTGTACTAGACAATCATTCAGATATGCAAAGTCTGTCATCCATAGCAAGTAATATATGCATAATGCACTTGCAGGGAGGAAAGAATTAGGCAAATCAATCAGCCATGGCAAGCCGAAAAATTAAGGTTGTAGAAGGATGCAGACTTAATGTTGTTGAGACATACCAATATTGGCATGGCATGGCACTTTTTCACGAGTAATTCAATGATAGCAAAAATATACAGCACCTCATACAACTATCAGGTCTGAGCTTTCGAACTAGTTCATAACCAGCTCTAGGAAATTAATAAGCATGCCAAAGTTACTGGAATCTACAAAATGGACTAAACCTGTAATATCTTAAGATTCGCTAAAAGCCTTTTCAGTATGCTAAAGCTAGATGGAACTAAACTGAACCAGGTTAACAGAACATCTTAATCTCCAATACAACCTAGAGGGATGTACGAGATTACCTTGATCTTCTGGACCTGGCAGAGGAGGAGGTCAGGGACGCGTGTGAAGGAGTGAGAAGTCAGCCTCTCTTCTCGATCCAGCGGCAGGTGGACATCGAGAACGCTTGGAAAGGAGTGAGGAGCCGGAATCCTTTCTCGATCTGGCCCCAGGAAGAGGATGGGTGAGAGGAGGGAGTCGAGAAGGAATCGGGGCGGAACGGGGACGACGAGCGGTGGCGGGGTTGTGGTTCGACCTGGCGAAGCTTGTGGCAGCTTCGTCTTGCTCCGACGGGCGGTGGTCCAGCGAATCGAAGCCCATGGACGCCGCCTCACCCGCCCAAAGCTCCGCAGCCGCAGCCCAAGCGTCGGGCTAATCCACACGGCTGCAGCCGCCCGGAGCTTGACCACGAGCAGACCTGGTGGCGCCGCCGAGTGCTGGGCGAGCGGGGACGGGGCACGGGGGCTGGGCGAGCAGCAGAGAGAGAAGGGTGGGAGCAAGAATCAGCAGCGTGGGGAATGGGGAGGGACTGGAGGGGCGCCGGCGGCTAGGGTTAGAAGGATGTGGGGATGGGGAGGTTTGTACCGGGTCAGAGAAGGGAAAAAAAAAAAAAGAATTCCCTATTTAGCATCGAGAAAATTTGTCGTTCCCTGTATACACTAAAAATTTAGTTCAGACTTTTATAGCACCTAAAAATTTGTTGATTCCTTATCCAGCACTTCCGTGAGGTGGCTATTAAACCCTACTTGAAAAGACATTTATACCCTTGGGCCAATTCCTATCTCCTTCCTCTTCCCTTTCTTCCCCAATCCCCGCGCTCCTCCTTGTCTGCTCCCTCGCTTGCTACTCCAGCGACGCGGCGCGTGGGTTCCACTCCAACGCCGTCGGCTGTGAACAACGACCGCTGCGATGGGCTGCAGGGCGGCCGCAACGGCGGCTAACGGTGCGCACGGGGACAGCGCAGAGCGCGGCGGAGGAGGACGGCACGCGCAGGCCGGGCTGTAGCGCGGCGGCGGATGCACTCCCGAAATTTAAACCCCAAATTCATCTTGGTCTTCAATTCTTTCGTTCCCTTTGCGTTCACTTATCTAGTCAATCTCCAAGTCGAGCAGCTGTGCTGTTCTAACTCTGTTCCCAACTTCCCATTGCATGGCAGTAGGCACGCCCGCCCAGGTCCTGCTCTAGCGAGATTAAGCGGCGCTGGTGCTGGCTGTCCTTCCTGGCGCTCGCTCGGCTGCTGCTGCCCTCTGTTGTGGTGGTGACGTGGTGTCAACGGGACGACGACGAGACGCGATGCAACAGCAGTAAGAACTAAGAAGGACTGCGGCGATGGACTGCGGACCGCCGCCGTCCCCGCGCGCCGCTGACAGCCCGCGCGCCAAAGGGCCCCGTCCCGGCCTGCACTTGTTGTCGCCGGGAGAGATGGTACAAGGGGCATTTCCGTCCGTGAATCAAACCTTTGCTTTGTCTCACGGTGTTTCTAACGGAAAAACGTGAGTACGTGACGGAGGAGATAACGGAAGTGCTAGATAGGAAACCAAGAAAATTTTAAGTGCTACAAAAGTCCAAACTAAATTTTGAGTGCTATACAGGGAATGCCAACTTTTTTCGGTGCTAAATAGGGAAGTATCTCAAAAAAAAGCCCAGTTCAGATGTTACGACCGAATGGTTATTGCATTAACGGAGGCGGTTGCGTTACAAAAACCGTCTCCGTTAATGTAGTATTAACGGAGGCGGTTGTGTTAAAAAACCGCCTCCGTCAATCGTTTTCCGAGACGGTCACTTTACACTGTCTCCGTTAATGGATCGTTTCCGCCTCCGAAAATGATGGGCATTAACAGAGACTAAGGATGGATTCGGATCGAATACGAATGCATTCGAATTCGGATACCACTATTTACCATATTTTAATTCGAATTCGGATACGAATACGAATCTTATCGAATACAAATACAAAACGAATAGTTCGAATTCGGATTCGCATTCGGATGTTTAGTAGATTTTGACAGAAAATGTCTTAGTGTGTATTAATTCACTTTATGGATTGTTTTAAGAGTAAATTATGTGTATATATCTCATGTATGTTATATATATTTGAATAATTAAATATACAAATATAAATATAAATAATTTTCATAATATATAAAACATTTTAATAAGACAATAGTACATTAGTAAGTAAAATATAATTTATTAATTAGATAAATAAATTAAAGTAGTTAAAATTGATATGATTGTCCATCTTAAAGTTAATTAAAATTTATTTTATATACCATTAGTAATATTATAATCAATATAATTAGTAATTATCATGTAGATAATTTTTAAATTGATTAAACAGTTTATAGCATTTAGAATTAATAGTTAGTTAAAAAGAGAAGTTAATTTATGTCGAATGTTTCGGATTTTTCTCGAATACAAATGTCGAATGCCGAATGTTTCAGATTTTTCTCGAATACGAATGTGAAATCGGATAGAGAAAATTGTTGGAAATCGAATTTGGATACATCCATTTGATATCCATATTAAAATCGAATACGAATACGGATATCCATATTTACGTTTTTATCGAATACGAATACAGATGTTTCGGATGTCCAGACATCCATCTCCATGCTTAACAGAGACGTACGCATTTTGTAAGTGTCTCAAAAAATGTTTTGGCAGTGTCTCCTAAAATGTTTTTTGTAGTAGTGGATTGAGCGGCATCGCCAGGTGCTTATGGCAGAGGAAGCTGCTGTGTGTGCTATTCTCGTCAGCGGCGAAGGGTGACAACAGATATATGGGCTGGACGACGGCCCTAGGGGAGGAAGGGGCCGGACGAAGACGAGAGCGCATCAACCGGCATGGGGACAAGGAGCTCAGAGGAGAGGCCATTGAAAGAGGGCGCACTCGCAAGTGATGACAAGGCTCCAGGGTGCACGGGAGGCAGCTGCGAGCATCACCGTGCGTGCTCGACGAGGCAGCGCTACGTGGCGGAGGGAGCGACGAGGGTGAGCGCCACTGCTGATGAGGACGCTACAAGCATTGCCGTTGCGTAAGGTCGTAATCTTTGATGGGGTTCCTGTCCAACCTTATATACACTGTGGGCAGGGTTACAAGGTCGGTTCCGAGTAGAATCCTAACCTATTACAACTCGATTGAGTGCTTTACAAGTCAAACCGAGTACTTTCTATATAATACGACTAGTTTACTGAGCTAGTAGAGTCCTTGTAGTACTCTTCTCGCAGTCTACATTCTAGATATGATCCTCTTCTAGGAAATCTCCATGCGTCCTTGTGGGCCTATGGTCGTACCTCCAACAAACCCCCGAGCGCTTCATCGCCGAGTTCTTGTCATCAACCGAGTATTTGCCAAGTCTATCGAGTGCTTTTTTGAGTGCTTCGACTACTTGTTTGATCTTGTAAAATCTCTGCGAGTACTTCTCTCGTGGATCTTGAAAAGTTCTCGATTGTCCCGAGGCCATGAGATGCTCATGCCCTGTTGGTCTTGATCAACTTGTAGTCTTCAATAATCAGGAGCGGCTTTTGTTAAAAAAGTCGCTCTTGTTATCAAGTAGCCCTCGAGCCTTAGGTTGAGTCGACGAATCAGGCTGAGGGTCCACATAATCTTGAATCTTCGCCTTGTCTTGAAATGTGCAATTTAGAAAAAAAAATTGCACTTGATATCAAGTAGCCCCCGAGGCTTGGTTTGAATCGTAGAATCAAGCCGAGGGTCTTGATTTGAATCTTCATTCTTTAAAATTAAAAAATATTATTCCAAATCCTTTAGTACTCTGCAGCCCCTGAGCCTTGAACTATATCCAATATAGAGAAAAGGGTCAAAGCTCGTGGCTTACAACATTGATCTGAATAAAAGGAAAAATCCAAAATTTTATGATAAAGAAAATAAATACTATTGTATTTTTAGGGCGTCCCCAAAAATAACAATTAATATTTAAATTCAATTCCTTAGAAAAAGTGAAAAAACCCTTTGCTCCAGTCCGCTGAATACCAAACGGCGCGCCCACTGTGGCTATAAGAGTAACCGCTGCGCACAACTTATCCATTCACCAAGGGATAAAACACAACCCTAGCTGCCGCCAAGCACATTCCCCGTAGAAAACCGCAACCGCCCAGAGACATTCCGATGAGATCGTCCACCAATCCTCCGCAAGCCCCCCGAGTGAATGCGGGTGAAGAAACTCGTGACAACAAGGATGACATCCAAGGGGGGGAAAACCTAGCCGTGGTGAAGCCCGCAAGAAAGAGGTCAAACTATCATCACCGAAGTGGAGCAAGGTGCAGAAAAGAGTGCATCCATTATTGTGCAACTACATGAAGCTGTCTGAGGTAACCATGGATCAACTCAACAAGTTGGTACACGATGGATTCCTCAAGGATCAGCAATTCCTGCTATGGGATGTCCCAGATCCAAAGGAGAACTGCCCCATGGTGCCAGTAGATAAGACCCTCATGTTCAGTCATTTTATTCAGATGGGATTAGGCATCCCAACATGCGATTTCCTCCGCGGGTTACTCTTCTATTGACTATTATGGGATCGAACTGCAGAATCTGACGCCCAACAAAATTTTCTAGATCGCAATATTCGTGCATTTCTATGAAGCATTCATCGGAATCAGGCCGCATTTCCAATTAGTCAGACGACTGTTTGATGTCAAGCTGCAGCCCAAGAAAGATGCCACATGTCCAGTCGGAGGCTTCTGATTTCAAATGCGTCAAGACGTCAGAAAGGTCTACCTGGAATATGACATGTTCAATAACAACCCAGGGTGGAAGAATCTATGGTGGTACATTGGAAATGATGACCCAAAGCTGCGAGAGTGGACGCGAGTGGCCCCGGTTGACTTCCCGGAGTGGAAGAGCTTGCCAACCATCGCGGAGAACGCCCAAGTACCCGAATTGCTTGATAGAATCTCCAAGTTGAAGCAAAAAGGAGTCACAGGGCCTCCGTGGTGTATAGCTGGATAAAACGCCGAGTGCAACCACTCGCTCAGAAGGAAAATTGGGGATTTGAATACAAAGGCAAAGTTGATCCATCGAGGATGAGTCCTGATGAGTTAAGTGAAGAGGAAATCATGCAAAGAGTGCAATCTCTGATGTCCAATGTGCACTGTGTGCCCTTCATTCCTCAACTATTTGATGCAGGGCATCCTTCAAAGCCTGTAAGTGACTTGCCTTTGTCTTGTTAGTCTTTAACTGACAAAATTACCACTCTAACAACTGTCGTTTTCGTATTTTAGGAGGATGTGAACCCGTATTTTTCTTGGCCAATGATGCATGGTCAAGTCCCAGGAGGTGCAGATCCCAAGTTTTCTATTCCATCACACGTAAGGAAACCACCACTGGACAACGCAGAAGAAACAAGCTCGTCATTGCAATCAGATGACTTTGAAGACTTCTGAGTGGTCCATCATGACAAAGACGACGAATAGGCGACATCAAGTGCTGCACCAGTCGACGTGGGAAAAGAGGCTGCTTTTGCCGCAGCAGTACAAAAAAGAAGAGCCATTCGGAAGAAGAAGGAGTACGGTAGCAAAACCACATCCACCAGTTCGACGGAAAGTGATAATCCCAGGTGAGTAAAGGACTCAATCATAATAAGATTCAATATAATTACCACTCGATACAAAGCAATTATGATTGTATGCTTTGCTTATGCAGTTGAGAAGTTGAAAAGATACCACAACATCCATCCGAGGGACATTCTGAGCCCCTAAGCTCAACAATAGAAATTGAGAGAGTACCCAAGAAGACCATCGATGTCGAGACTGCCAAGGAGATAGTCAACGCCAAGGCTGCTGATGCTGAGGTCGTGGTTGATTCATCAGCCGCGAATCCAAAGAAGATACCCGAGTCATATGCCAGTATAGCAAAACAACAAATACTAGTATTTGGCACAAAAAGTCAAAAAGGTCAGTTTGAACTAGCCATAGAATCCATCATATCTGTAGAGTAGTAATTCTGAAAACTCTAATATGTTCCTTTATTAGAAATCGGCACCTTTGCCACCAAGGAAGAAAACCAAAGTCTCAGAAGGGCAAGGACCAGTCGAATCCACACCACCATTACTCGATGAAGGCAGAGGATCAGTGGAGAACCCAAGCAAAGAAGCCACGACAACTCCAGAAGGCAGAAACAAACCAGAGACTCTACCGCAGAGTGCCAATGCCAGTGCTCAGTCGCCCACGCTTGAAGCCCCCGGACAGCCAGCAAAAGACACACCTGAGCCAAATCTGCCCATGATTGAAGTGGAGAACTCGATAGACTTGGCAAGTACTCGGTTGATAGCAAGAACTCGGCAACGAAGCGCTCAAGGGCTTGTTGGGTATGGAACCCCTGAGTACCTACAAGGAAGGAAGAAGTCAGACTCCTACTAGGACTCTACCGTGTAATACTTCTAGGACTCCAACATTGTAACTGACTAGTTCCCCGTCCCCTGAGAGATATAAAGGAGGGCAGGGTGGCTAGATCGGTAGACCATAGAGAAGACGAAGTCTCTCAACAGAGACACACAAACAGGACGTAGGGTATTACACTATCTCGGTGGCCCGAACCTGTCTAAACCCTGTGTTATGTAGTCATTGCATTCCTGATCTCGACGAAACCCCACCTGAAATCTACTGCCTCGGGATACCCCTCGGTAGGATCGACGGTAGAACACCGACAGCGTTGTCGAAAAAAGAGCAGAGGCGCAAGACGATGGGAGCCTGACAGTGATGAAGAAGCTGACGATTGGAAAATACTTGGACCAGAATAAGCCACGGACGGCACCGATGGGGGAGTCACGTCCGGACGCCTAATTGGTAGCATCACCTTTAACATTTTCCTTTTCTTTCAGGGCGGTCGTTCTACAAGACAGGCCCAAGCAGTGGCACAAAATTGGCCCATGCACTCAACCACAGCCCACAACTGAGCTGTGTGTTAGATAGGCCTCCAAACTTTTATCGACCCAATCAGTGCATGCCATAAGCCAGCCCAAGGTCACCCAACAGCTAAGGCCCAACGCAATCAGGCCTACGACGAGCTCAACAGACGTAGCTACAACAAGCAAGGCCCAACGCAACAACTGCTCCTAACCCTACCCGAAGGTCCTAAAAATATGGACAAGCAATAACAAAAGTTTCCACACGCCAATGATCTGAGAAAAATAACAGAGGCTAGAAAGCATATAATCACTAGTATAATAAGACCGACGATGGTAAAAATATCACACAGTACTATCGAAATTCCCACCGCAAAAAAGCACGCACAACATCACATAGGCCGTGTTTAGTTCCGCAGTGAAAAGATTTTGAAAGTGAATCTTTTCACATTTAAAGTATTAAACATAGACTAATTAAAAAACTAATTGCAGATTACGTTTGGAATTCGCGAGACGAACCTAATGAACCTAATTAATCTGTCATTAGCACATGTTACTGTAGCATTACTGTAGCAATTTAGTGTCTAATCACGTCCTAACTAGACTCATTGGATTCGTCTCGCAAATTCCAGTCCATCTATATAATGCGATTTGTTTTTTACCTACATTTAGTACGCCATACATGTGTCTAAACATTCATTTTGGATTTTGGATTTTGGAACTAAACAAGGCCATAATAGCATACGCAAAACGAAAAGTCATCATCTGCAAACACTGAAGACATCTGATCCGGGGGTTAGCATCGGACGGTATTGTAGGAGAAAAATTCCCGCCGCAGCATGGGTATGAATTGCATGAAACATGCACTGCCTTTTTGCAACATTAAAAAATAGCATACACAAAATCAAAGAATAGCATCCGCAACACGAAAAGTTAAAAAGTCATCGTTTGCAACACCGAAGACTACACGCTTCCAGCTCTGAACCACGCGCGGCCGCAGTCAAAACCTCTTGATGAAAATGCAATATCCGGATATAACGCTTGCATCATGTGTGTGAAACATATGCAACATCGCAACGTCCAGATCTACTTTGCAACATCCACATAAAGTAGTTGCAATATTTTTTTGAAACATCTGAAACACGTGAAATATATACTTGCAACATTCAGCAAAACCTAGCAAAAAAACAAGGAGCCACTGCATAGACAGATGGAGGGAGGAGGAAGAGGATGACGACCAGGGAGGTCCGGCGTGGCAGCCATGGCGGGGGAGCATTGGGCGGCAGTCATGGCGAGAAAATGCCCTGTGCGAGCTTTGGGACAGCGACGCACGACGACGCAAGGTCAACGGCGAGGTCCGGTCCGGGCGAGCCATGGGCGCAGGCAGCCACTCCCCACGGCAAGTGACAGAGCTCGCCGGCGGCCAACTGCGGAGCTCGCCGGCGGCCAGCGGCGGAGCTCGCGCGGTAGCGTTAGGGGTAAGTGCCGACGTAGCGTTGCTGGAACCAGGGTAGTTGGGAGAAAGAGAATGGAGCTCGACGATGGGAGCTACAGTCAGGAAGAAGATAATGATTACTTGGACCAGAATAGGCCATGTAGCCGTCCGATGGGAGCTGTGCGTCTAGACGTTTTACCTGAAGCATTATCAAATTTCAAATGAAACCTTTCTGGACGAAAGGGATCACGTCACAATGTTTGGAATGAAGGAAAGCTGAGAACCATTGTAGAGGAAAGTAAGTTATCGATGTGCAAAACACAAGAAATATCCAAGGGAAGGAATCTTTGCCCAGCTGTATCTCTCGATTTCAATAGCCAGGACGTCATCAAGTGAATGGATATGGTAGACAAAGTGGAGAGTAACCGATTTTAGCCGCCAACCATGAAGGCCCGTCTGGAACATGGGATTTTCACGGGAATTTCATAGGAAACGGTTCCAGAGGAAAGAAAACGGAGGAATGCGTCTGGAACGAAGGAATCGACCCTTCCGTTCCGCAGGAAAGGGAGCAGCCTCAACGCAAAACGGAGGAACCAAAAAATCCACTCGGACCCAAGGGAACGAATCTCGCCGCTCTCTGCCTCCTCCCTCCCGCGCTTGCCTCCTCCCTCCCGCCATGACTGTTCCCTAGAGAAATCGGCACCTCTCCTTCGTCTCTCCCTCCTCCCGCCATGGATGTGCCCTAAGGGAAACGGGTGGTTCCCTCCTTTCGCTCTCCTCCCTCCCAGTCCTCCGCCTCCCGCCATGGTTGTGCAGGAACAGTGAATCGCCGGAGATGACTAATCCGATCCGCGGCAGCCATTTGGCTCTGGTCGAAGGAAGATGGCTCCGCCCCCTCTGCCTCCGCCTCCTCTTCCTCCGTCAGCACAGGATTGTGGGTATTCTGCAGATTGGGGAGGATGAAGTCTGCCTCCGCCTCCTCCGCCTCCTCCGTCGGCACAGGATTGTGGGTATTCTGCAGATTGGGGAGGATGAAGAGATCTCACGAGGAAGAGGTAATCAATTTGGTGGCATACTGGATTTCCCTTTTAATTAGAAAGATGTTTTCAGTGATCTGCATATTGGAATCCTTTCAAGTATGAGTCATAGGTTATATATGAATCCTGGTCACTTATTATTCCCCCAAGTTTGACTTGCTAGTTCTGTAATCCAAGACAAGGTATAAGTACTCGTGCAACTTTTTGTTCGTAGCACACAACAGATAATGATTCTCCTTTTGGAATCATTATACAGCATACATCTTTGTCTATGTTATTTTGGAACTAAAAACATGTAGTTCTGAACCCATGTTAGGCAACACAAAGAATACTGCAAGAACTAATTGGAACCACCAGATGAAGCTTTATCTTACTGGGCTCTTTATTTTCCCTCAAGTTGGAATGTAATGTACTCCATATAGTGGCTGTCTATCAATTTCAAGAAACTCAATTTCAGACATCGTGGCCATGTAGTTCAATTCCAGAGGTTGGCTGTGTGGAACTGCTTGCTACTGCTAGCATGCTTTATATAGCAACATGCAGCAATGACGAGTGTTGGCCAAAAGCAAGCAAGCATGTGCCAGAAGCAAGCAATGGTCGAGCAAGCAACGGCTACTTTGATCATGGGAAGATGTGAACATTCAAATTATTTCCTGCATTCCAAACAGCCCAAGTATATCATTCCTGTGTTTTGGATTCCTATAGTATTCCACTTTTCACTCCTCCCATTCCTACGGTTTTTCTCATTCCTGTGTTTTGCGTTCCTTTGTTTCAAACAGGGCCGAAGAATATAGTTGGATATAGAAGATTTGGATGGACCGTTTCTCCGCTGTGCGGAGAGAGAATGACCATGCTGGCTCGGACGGAGGTAGAAGAAAATTAGGGATCAGATTTAATTGGAGCGGATATCTCACGGATACGATTACGGATGCGGATTTTTCGAATGTCGGAACTAGTGCGGAGTCAGAGCAGGAGCGGATGCGATTAATATAGTCGGATAGTACATGTTTACATGTAGCTTTTTAGGGTTTGCCTATGAAGACACGTAAAAAATTATATGGATGTCTTATTATTTGGGTTGTGCTCATTTTGTATTGTGATGACATGATGGGCTTGATAGACTAGTCGGATATCCTATTACAAGATTCGGATAATCTGTGTTCAATTATCAAATACTTCCTCCATCCTTTAATATATGACGTTAGTTAGCTTAAAAATGAGCTAACCAACGTCATATAAAAGAGAACGGAGGTAGTAATCCATATCCATCAGATTCCGCTTAAACCATATCATACTCCGCATCCATATACAATTGAATCGGATTATCCATATCCGCAAGGTTACAAAAAATGCTTTATCATATCCGCAAAATTTGGATTCGGGACGGATTGGATACGTGGAGGGAGGGTAAGATGTTGTATTCTTGCGATTTTTCCTTTTACTTCTTAATAATCATATTTGAGTTTATGTTTACTCAAACATTTTATACTTATCCTAATAAACTTTTATTTTTCTCATAATACACTATCTTGCTGTGGCAGAACCGCTCAAAATCATCCGGTTTAAGTGCGCTAGCCTTCCATTGGTCATCACGCAATTAAATCGGAGTAATCTGACAGTCTGTCGGGTCGAGCCCGATGCAACCACGAACAGTTACCTCGATCGAAACAAGTCATACAAATACCCACTCGAAGGTGGATCCCAGAGATTACAACAATCCACACGTATTAAATAGGTCCCACTTGAGGTAATTTATTACAAACCAAGTTCAATGCATAAAGCAACTGTTAAATCAGAGTTTTTCAAAAGCAGCGGAAATAACTAATTATTCGAAAGCGGTAGTAACATCACGTGAAGCCGTCGTGACGTCACTCTGAAGCATCCTCGTCCCAAACAACCGTCCAACCAGGAGGAAGGGTGGTTGGCCACGTAAGACCTGCAACCATCTCCTCCAGAGCACTACCTGAAAACAATTCCACAAGCAAGGCTGCGTATACTAATACTCAGCAAGACTTAACCGTCGGGTGTTAGCTACAACACCAACTTCTAGACATGCAAGGCTTTTGGCTGGTGGGTTTGTTTTGCCAAAGAGCGACTAAGAGTGGATCCTTACTTTCAATATTTTAGCATCAAGTTCTAGTTAAGTTATCCATTCTAGGTAAGCAACCTGTTCTAATCAAGCAAGTGGAGCAAGCAATTAAGCAAGCATCAAGTTTCTTTCCAACATCATGTTCCACTTCTTACTCAATGTAGCAGCAGGGTTAAGCAGTCTCATTAGCTGTGATCATTAGCTGTGAGAGACAGACAGTTCGAACCAATTTTAACCTTGCAAGGTGGATACTAAACACACGGAAATGCACCAACCCCGAGGGTCGACGCTAACCAGGCCGTTCCCATGTCTTCCGGGTTTGTTAATCCGAGCCCACTCCCCTTGGACTCAAGTCTTAGCCGGTCATACTTCGCGGCCGTAGCCGGCCGGCCTCGGTCTTGAGCCACGTGTCAGCGACAGGGGGATAAATCCCAGGGCAAGCAGGACAAGGCCACGCCTCCTTCCGAACAGGTACTAAACTTACCGGTCCCATGCCCAAACAAGTGCTTAGTGCTTTCAAACACTTGACCAACATCGCCGTCACTCTTCGACCTTAGCAGCTTTTCATAAACAGACGGGGCATCTACATGACCAAAAATCCCCGTCCATCATCCTTATGTTTCCAACATAAGTAAAGCAGTTGATTCCTATATCTCGCGAGTGACAGGAAATCACTCGACTTTTACCGGGTCCTTATAGCGGGGCAGCTATCGACCTATCATACTAGTATTGCAGAGCATAGGTACCTAGGATCATGCAACTAGGGTTTCAATTCAACTCCTGAACGTAAATGCACAAACAAACTTAACAAACATAGTTGCATGTATTCAAAACTTAGGTCATGCTCCGGGGCTTGCCTTCGGGCACAGAGTTAGCTTGGGAGTCCTCGGCAACAGCGTTCGGGTCTTGCTCGACCTGGACAGCGTTCACCTCGCCTTCCGCTTGGCCTTCTCCTTCAGCGGGGACCAGCTCGTAGTCTCCGTCGGCGAGGGCAGGTTCTACACGAATGCATATGCAATAAGAATATGATCTTCTGTCGAGTCATCACAGTTGCACAATGATGAACCTGGGTGTATTTAGTGACACATCCACCCGGACAAAATTTGTCTGATCTTCCCTTTCTTTAACAAAGGTTGTAATTACTCATTAAAGTATTTGGGTTTGTTGATGGTGATTGTGTACACATATATTATTTATCTTCTATTTTACCACAAAACAGCAAGGGTGTGTGTGTGATGTTTTCAGTTTATTTAACCATTTATTAAAATAATTTATTCTCATTTAACTCCTTTTTAGCACTGAAACTTTCATAAATTAATCTGGCAGTTTGGTTTACTAATATAAGGTGAAACATTTACTGTGTGCTCTTTGTAGTTTACTTGATTTGCTGACCAAAATTTAAGCCAAGATCATGCATACATTTACCACAACAAAATAAACAAGAACATCACACTAGCATCAAGAATAAATCCTAAGAAATCACACTATCATCCAAAGGTCCTTAGAATTTTACCAGAGCCTAACCTAACCTAAACAAGCTCACATGCCAAATGATAGCTCCAAAAGATCTAAGGATCCTGCTCTTTGAATTTCTCCAGTTTAAACTGTTATGATTTAGAAGTGCCAGTTAGCCAGCTCAAACTAAGCTCTAACTTTTACCAGACATGCATCAAGTTACCACAAGACTTCTGTGAAAAGATTGAACTCAGAAGCTTCACAGACTAGTTATTAAAAATGTTGAACCAATCATGCACTGCCAGCCTAAACAATTAACAACTCAAGATCTAGTGTGCAACTTTGTGCCAACTTTCTACAGCAGTCTAGATACTTCACCAGCTACAACATACTCAAAAGCTAGCACGAACAAGCCAATAGATTTCAAACTGTGCACAAATTAGAGTTTGAACAGATTTGAATCTAACTTAAAATCTACACAGAAAACACCTATACATGCTTTCTAGGAAAGGTAGAACACAACACTAGCAGCACAACAAAATTGGGTTTGCATTATTCTGATTTTTCTATGATTTTTACTCGATTTTCAAATTTTCAAGATTTGGATCCTAGATCTGAACAATCTATCTACAGATTAGCCCCTGGAAACTTGTGCTAAGGCCCCTAGAAAGATTTGTGGCTTTGCAATGTGGTCCCTGGGCCATGGCCGGCGGCGGGTCGACCGGATTCCGGCGAAGTGGGGCCACGGGGCTAAACAATAACCAATCGAGGGTGCTCAGGGATGCTCACCGCCTCACCTCGAGTGGATTCCGAGTAGATTGGGCGGCCGGAGGTGGCGCGACGGCGGCGGACGGCGGAGCTGGGCGGCGGCGGCTCTGTTCGAGCTTGCTTCGGCGGCTAGAGTGGCAATTGGCGCTCGACTGAGGGCTGGGGGAGCTCGAGGGGTGTGCTGCAGGTGCGCTCGAGTGGTGTGCTGTGCGCTCGAGTGGTCTGCTGTGCGCTCGAGTGGTTTGCTGTGCGCTCGAGTGGTTTGCTGCAGGGCTCGAGTGGTTTGCGGCAGGGCTCGAGTGGTTTGCGGCAGGGCTCGAGTGGTTTGCTGCACGGCAGCAGCGTGCGAGGGTGGCGGTGGAGCGGAGCTGAGGAGGGGATTCGACGGCGAGGCAGAGAGTGGCAGCTGGGGCTCTGGGAAGCTAGAGCAAGGGCGGGCAGTGCTGGTGGTGAAGAACGACGGCGGAGCAGCGCGCACGGCGGCGAGCGGCGGAGGGGCAGCCTGGCGGCGACAATGGCGAGCGGCGGAGGGGGCTCGCGTGCAGGGGGGTGCGGGGCCTTTTATAGGCAGTCGAGGCGAGGCTCGGACTGCGGCTCGGAGCGGCGAAGCTGCCACGCGGAGCTCTGGGCGGCGCGTTGCTGGCTGCCGCGGCGGACATGGCTCGCCGGTCGGCGGCCTGTCGCGGCGGGGCGGCGCTGGGCGTGGCGGTCGGTGGCCGGTAGGGGCGAGCTCGTGCGCGGGTTGGCGAGGTGCTGGGGCCCACGGCGACTGGTTTGTCGGCCTTGGTCGGGGCAGCGGCGCTGCAGCCCGCCGGCGGGTCGACGGCGACCACGTGGCGCACGCCGGGCGCCCGTCGCGTCCGGTCGGAATGGCGCGGGGGGACAGAGCGGCTCTGTCGGGTGGACCGCGGGGACAGCGCACGGCGCATTTATGGCGCGGGTGCAGCCTCGGCGTCCGTGTCAGAACTCGGCCGACGCGTGGCGGCGCGGTCGGGCGCTGAAACGCGCGGCGCCGGAGAGCGCCGGCAATCCGTCGAACACATGCCAGGCGTCCATTCAAATCAAATTTTCTCCAAATTTTGAACTAAAGTTCAAAATCTCCAAAAAGCAAAGTTGTGTTCCAGGTTACCAGCTACAACTTTTATAAAGGTTGACCTATGAAAAAGTGTATAGATCAATGGGAAAAATTGCAGAGAAAACAGCATGAACTCGGGTGCCAGCCTGCGGTGAACTTCAGTGTTTGACTGACTTTGACTGAGATTTAAGGTGCCTTCCACTCTAAATCTCGAAACGAGCCAATTGACAAAAATGTGTCCCGTTAAAAACTGAACAACTTTTGTATTGGTCGATTTTCAAGTTCTTAAGTGAAATTTCAAATTCGAACCATGCCAACCGTGAAAGGTCAAAAGTTCACCGAGGTGCAAGGGAATTTTTGGTAGGATTCCTTAAGTGAAAATCTAGGTGGGGCCAAATTAAACTTAATTAGGCTAAGACAAAAGGTTTAGCAGGTGATTAAGCTAATTAACACCTAGATTGTCATAGCCTACCCCCCTTAAACAGAATCTCGACCCGAGATTCGAGTGTAGAAAGAACTAGTGTGTGCAAGAATGCTTACGATCATGTAGAAGAAGAAAACCCGGAAACTTGGTGTTCAGATAATTCTCCGTCTCCCATGTGGCTTCTTCCTCCGTGTGATGATTCCACTGTATCTTGTACATTTTAACGATCTTTCTTCTCGTTCCTCTTTCCTTGCGGTCGAGAATTCGGAGAGGGTGTTCCACGAGAGCCAGGTCTGGTTCTACCCATGCCAAGTCTTGATCGACAATCTCAACTTCGGGAACTCGAACACATTTCTTAAGTTGAGATACGTGGAAAACATTGTGGACACCTGACAGCTTCTCGGGAAGTTGCACTCGGTATGCTACCGGTCCACAGACTTCTATGATCTCATATGGCCCAATGTAACGAGGTGCCAACTTTCCTTTTACTCCGAACCTTAGTACTCCCTTAGTGGGTGAGACTCGAAGGTAGGCGTGTTCTCCCACAGAGAACTGTAGGGGCTTCTTTCTTTTATCGTAGTAACTCTTTTGTCGGGATTGGGCAGCTTTCAGGTTAGCCTGAATCACTTTCACTTTCTCCTCTGCCTCGGCCACTAGGTCCGTGCCGAACATCGATCTCTCGCCGGTATGAGACCAACTCAACGGAGTTCGACATCTTCGGCCATACAGCGCCTCAAAAGGTGCCATCTTTAAACTCGCTTGGTAGCTGTTGTTATATGAGAACTCAGCGAGGGGCAAACATTTATCCCAATTCTTGTCAAAGTGTATTACACAAGCTCTCAGCATATCTTCCACTATCTGATTAACCCTTTCAGTTTGGCCATCTGTTTGGGGGTGGTATGCGGAACTGTGGATTAGCTTGGTTCCTAGTGATTTATGCAAGTGCGCCCAGAAGCGGGATACGAACTGAGGACCTCTGTCTGATATGATCATTTTGGGCGTGCCATGAAGACGATAGATTTCGGCTGAAATAAATGTTAGCATACTCCTTGACGGTGTAGGTGGTGTGGACTGGAATAAAATGTGCGGTCTTGGTAAGTCGATCGACAATAACCCATATAGAATCATGCTTCTGGGAAGTGAGGGGCAATCCAACTATGAAATCCATGCTTATATCCTCCCACTTCCAAGAGGGTATCGGAAGGGGTTGTAACATTCCCGCTACCTTAAGGTGACTGGCCTTAATTCTTTGGCAAGTATCGCACTCAGAGACGTACGTGGCAATGTCCCTCTTCATCCTTGTCCACCAAAAATTTTGTTTCAAATCTTGGTACATTTTGCTGCTCCCCGGGTGAATGGAAAATTTAGAGAGGTGAGCCTCATCCAAAATTTGCCTTCGGAGCTCCAGGTCTTTAGGTACTACTAGACGTTCCCCAAAATGTACGACCTCTTTTTGATCTAATCTGAAACAAGGATACTTCTCATCTCCGGCAGAGAGTCCTTTCTTTATTGATCTTGATGCATTTATCTTGAGATTGAGCGGCAGCGATTTTGTCGTAGAGAGTCGGTTCTAAGGAAATGTTATTGAGTGAGCCATGAGGAATAATCTCCAAGCTAAGCTTCCTCATCTCAGCACATAGGGTCTGGCTATAGGTGTCGCCAGTGAGACAGTTGCAATGTGCCTTCCGACTTAACGCATCGGCTACCACGTTGGCTTTTCCCGGATGATAAAGTATTTCCAAGTCATAATCCTTGACCAATTCCAACCATCTACGTTGCCTCATATTCAGATCTGCCTGCGTAAGGATACACTTGAGACTTTTGTGATCGGTGTACACTTTACACTGTGCTCCCATGAGGTGGAGTCTCCAAAGTTTCAGAGCATGGATCACGACTGCTAATTCAAGATCGTGAGTAGGGTAATTCACCTCATGTGGGCGGAGGGCTCGGGAAGCATAAGCAATGACTCTGTTATCTTGCATGAGAACACATCCCAACCCGGTGCCTGAAGAATCGCAGTAGATGTCATAAGGCTTCGTGTTGTTAGGCTGTGCTAGAACGGGGGCCGAAGTAAGGAGTCGTCTCAAGGTGTGAAAAGCCACTTCACATTTTCCGTCCATTGGAACTTAGCTCCCTTCTTGAGTAGTTCAGTCATAGGCTTAGCTATCTTGGAGAAGTCAGGAATAAAGCGACGGTAGTACCCTGCTAGTCCAAGGAAACTACGGATTTGGTGAACCGACGTGGGAGTTTCCCAATCCATGACCTCTTGTACTTTCTCGGGATCCACTGAAATGCCCTTCATCAGAAATTGTGTGCCCGAGAAACTTGACACTGTTGAGCCAGAATTCACATTTAGAGAACTTGGCATAAAGCTGGTGATCTCTAAGTGTTTGCAGAACAATGCGAAGATGCTCAGCATGTTCTTCCTCATTTTTGGAGTAGATCAGAATATCGTCGATGAAGACCACGACAAATTTGTCAAGATAGGGCATGAAGACCGAATTCATGAGATACATAAAGTAAGCAGGTGCGTTGGTGAGTCCAAAAGACATGACTAGGTACTCATATAAACCGTACCTAGTAGAGAAGGCGGTTTTTGGAATGTCGCTAGGGCGGATCTTGATTTGATGGTACCCAGAACGGAGGTCAATTTTAGAGAAGACTTTGGCACCAGCTAGCTGATCGAAAAGAATGTCAATGCGAGGTAAGGGGTACTTGTTCTTGACAGTCACTGCATTGAGAGGGCGATAGTCCACTGCATAACCTCAAGCTTTTGTCGTTCTTTTTAGCAAAGAGGGCCGAACATCCCCAAGGTGAGGTGCTAGGTCGGATAAAGCCTTTTTCAAGCAACTCTTGCAATTGCGTTTTCAATTCTGCCAATTCTACGGGTGACATCCTATACGGTCGCTTGGATACAGGAGCCGTACCCGGTTGCAGCTCAATAACGAACTCAATGTCCCTATCAGGGGGCATACCTGGCAAGTCCTCTGGAAAGACATCAGGGAACTCGCAAACCACTGGAATGTCCTCTATTCGAAGTTCAGCCATGGAAAGGATATGGGAGCTCGTGTAGACCTTGTGCGGCAGATAGAGATCCGTGCGACCTAAGAGTGGTGAGTGTATCTCAACTACCCTCTCGGGAATATCAAGTATGACCCGGTGTTTAGTCATCCAATCCATTCCCAAAATGATATCCATTCCATCCAATCCCACGCTAATAAGATCAGTTTTAAACAATTTGCTGCCCAAAACTAGTGGTACTCGATTTGACCTCTGATTTGTTGAGACCTTCCCACCCGATGTAGTGATTAAGTAGGGGGTGGCGGCTTGGGTGAGATTTAGTCCACTCTTGGTGCAAAACCTTGTGCTGATAAAGCTATGCGTTGCACCGGAATCAAACAGTATAACAGCGGGGTAATTGCGGACATAGAAAGTACCCGTCATAACTGGCGCTCCCTCGGGTAGTTCTGCAAGGGTGGTGAAGTTGATCCTCCCTTGATGAACTTGCACTGTCTGCTTCCTTCCCTTGCCTTGGTTCTGTTGCCGGTTCTGGGGGCAGTCTCGAATGAAGTGCCTGGCCTTTCCGCACTTGTAACAGACATTCCCATTGGTAGGGCGAGCGGGAACTTGGTAGCTGGGGCGTGGGGCGGTTGGCTGCTGAGGAGCAGGGAAACGGTTCAGATTCTGCTGGGGTGGCCTGATAGTCCAACGTCCTTGCTGTCCTGGTCTCTGGGGGTTGGAGGTAGGAGTGTTCTGAACAATCCGTTACCTCTGATTTGATGGAGCAGCCTGCGTCATAGGAGCCTTCCTCTTTTTCTCAGCCTTGAGGGCAGCAATGACATCTTCTTGCGTAATGGCCAGGTTGACCATCTCATTGTAGGTAGCAGTCCGGATAGGGTTCAGGCGTTCCTTGAGCTTGGCACTGAGGCCTCTGCGAAAGCGGTCCATTTTCTTCTGATCCGTGTCAGCATGAGAGCCCGCATACTGGCAGAGATTGTTGAAGGTCTGGGCATACTGGGACACAGTCCTGTTGCCTTGGGTGAGAGCCAGGAACTCATTCAACTTCCTCTCAATTAAACCCTCCAGAATATGGTGAGCTCTGAAGGCGGTCTTGAAGTCTGTCCAAGTCATCACGGTGTTTTCTGGAAGGGTGGCCAGGTGATTCTCCCACCAGATGAGGGCGGGTCCTCTGAGTAACTGGGCAGCAAACCTAGCCTTGCTCTCCTCGGAGCATGATAGGGCAAGTACCGAGAACTTTGATTCCACAGCACGAATCCAAGCATCAGCATTCAGTGGTTCGGTTGCTTCATGGAAGGTCGGTGGCTGAGTACTCAGGAAGTGTTCATAGCGAGCAACATGGGGCTGAGCATCATGGTGTCCCCCTGGGCGTTGCTGCATCAGCTGTCGCTGCACATCAAGCATCTCCCGCATCATTTCCGTTTGGGTGACGAAAAACGCCTCCATCGGGTTTTGCGGGGGCTGCGGCAGCGGTGGCTGGTTTGCTTGGGCGCCACTGTTTTGCCCGGCGGTGAAGTTGGTGCGGCGGGTTGAGTCAACCATCTGCAAAAATCATTTACCATCGGCCACATGATCTCGAAACTCGTATACCAGGTAAACAAGGCAATCATGTGCGAAATTAGTAAACATTCACTGCAGAGTTTTCCTGATCAGCAAGGCTGTCAGAGGAGAAAATTCATATCTCTCAGGTTACACGCCCAAAAATTATGAACTTTTGCCAACAGCTAGAGAATTTAGAGATCTACAACTTTTGTGTTACGCTCCAGGTCTGATTCGCACTCTAGCTAGGGAGAAAAATTCGAAGTCCACGTTTCTGTTTTTGCGGTTTTCAGAACGGCCGAGGCTCACCAAATCGTACATTACTCTCACAATTCTTAACCAAATGGGCTGAAATTTTGCGAGCATCTTCCTTATGAAATTCCTCACAACTTTGGTATTCATCACGTAGCTCAAAAATGAGAAATGCATGCATTAAAATTTCAATAACAATCAGCTGTAGAGTTTAGCTGTTACAACCATATTGAAGCGACAACTCTAGGGTCACTCCTGCCCTAAGTTACATCATGGTCAAGCTGTACAAAAGACATACTCAACTCGAAGCTAGCCTATTACATCACTGTCCGAAAGTAGGCTACGCTGAGGAGTAACACAGCCAAACATCTAGAAATCGTCGAGGTTGTTGACCGAAGCCTCACTCTCGACGGGTGAACCGGGTGTCGTGGGTAGAGGGGGCAAGTCACTAAGGGTATCCGTGCCGGACATGCCCTGAACCTCCTCGGGGTCTATCTCTATCTCCATAGGCTCCTCCTCCTCCTCGTCGACCATCTCTATGTCCTGCTCTAGAGGAACCTGCTGCTGGAGTATCCCGATGTGCTGGTGAGCGTCCTCAACGTCAAGGTGGAGGTCGTGAACCTCGTCCTCTAGCTCTCCAACATGGTCAACGAGCCCAACCCGCTCGTTATGCAACGAGTCTATCTCCTCCTGCATCGCCTCGATCTGGCCTAGGTGGGTAGCACGTTCCTCCTGCATCTCGGCCATCTGTGCCAAGTGAGTCTCTCGCTCCTGCTGAAGGGCGGTGACCTGTCCAAGTAAGTCGCCAATCTGAGCCTAGAAGTTGGCCATAGCCAGGTCTGTGTCGGCTGCCTCCAGGGTCAGAGTGGTGTAGTCGTACTGAAGCTGTCGGAAGGACCGGTAGGAAGCCATGCCGTACTCAACCGAGTCAGCCAGTCCTCCCTGAAGCAGTGTAAGAAGCCTGGAGAACGTGTTCACATACCGCGCTAGTCCCTCAGCGGTAGGAACAACACCAGTCCACTCTACAACTGCCCTCACGTGAGCTCGACGCTCCAACCAAGCCGGGTCGTCGGGCTGCGCGGCAGGAAGCAACCCAAGTGGGGAGGTCATCACCTCCACGGGGCGGAAGTCACAAAAGACGTTCAGCACTCGTAGGGCAGCGAGCTCCACGGTGTCAGTCAACCTGTGGCCTATCACCTCAGCGTCGAACAAGGGCCACTCGGGGTGGTGAGGGTGTGGTGGCACGTAGACCATGGTGATGCAACGAAGCACACCATCCTGAAGGTACTCGCGGCACGAGTAGAGGGGTGATGAGGCGAAACCGGCGGTACTCAGAGCGTCCCACAAGATAGAGGGAAAACCCTCCCAAGCGAGGCACTCAGAGTGGAGAAAACCGTCCGTACCAAACACAAAGTAAGCCGCGTCTGCCATCTGTAGAAAAGGAACCAAAGGAACCGAGTAAGAACTGTGCGGAAGTAGAAAGGAGGTCGGAACCGCGATGGAAAAACGAGTGCAACTCTGAAACTACCCAACCAAAAGCTTCCAAATTTTACCAGGTTGTTCTTAAGGTTATTAACCACAAGTTTGGTATTCTGAGGTTGCTTTGATTTTTTTGAGTTTAAGATGGGTGAAACACTTAGTTCTTAACTTGTTGTCTGCCAGATTTTTCCAGCAACATACAGCTCTTGTTTTGGTCATAACTCCAGTTTTACTTATCCAAAAATTCTGAAATTTTTACAGAAGCTTTCTTATGAAATTATGAATAACTTTTATTTAAGGTGCCTAGCCATCAGAGAGGTTTTAATGACCCGAAAAAAATTCGGACCAGCAAGAAACACAGTTTTGACAGACTTCTGGAAGTGTGTGGGATTTACGATTTTTATTTCCTTTTGCTTCTAGTTAACTTCACAATTTTTAAGGTGATTAACATGATGCAAAAGAACTAAAAACGTCCTCACAAATACCAAGAAGCCTTGGCGTACGTAGTTAGTTGCCGGTGGCGAGGCACAATATACGTCTCTCCCTATAATAGCTAGTCGTTACTCAGACCATCGCAACCCTGCCGAACGGAGTCAGTGTACCTGCAAGAAAACCGTGAACCTTCCGTGCCAGCACGCCACGGAAGCGTCCCCATTCATTACCGTTCATTTATAAAAACGGTATCCATGCGTTCAACACTGCATGGACAGTGCATCTAGTCTAGGCCGTACGCTCCTTTTGAATAGAGCACACAACCCTTCGCATAACTCGTGATGCGGCATCATGCACATGTCTCGAACATGGCGAACAACCAGGATGATAGGCTCATTTGAATTAGAACCATACCATCAAGACCTTGCTCACATATAAAACATGTGGCGACTCATACACAACCGTAATGATAGGCTCCTTGGAATGGAGATCCTATCACCCTTCGTGCACGCGGGGCACGGAAACCAGCGCACGTATAACACACGTGGGCAAAGTGTGCTGGACAGGTTAGTCAAATACACCATAATTAGCAAGCCACCTGAAACAACCCGAAATTCCCTCTAGGGCTTCACGGTCTAGTTAATCCTTAGCGATCCAACGAGTTTTCACAAAGTACTAGTTGGTCAAGTTTTATTCCGAAACAAGTGTGTTGGGACCGTACGAACCTCTGGTGTACGACTTTTCGCTCTGATACCAGCTGTGGCAGAACCGCTCAAATTAATCCGGCTTAAGTGCGCTAACCTTCCATTGGTCATCACGCAATTAAATCGGAGTAATCTGACAGTCTGTCGGGTCGAGCCCGATGCAACCACGAACAGTTTCCTCGATCGAAACAAGTCATACAAATACCCACTCGAAGGTGGATCCCAGAGATTACAACAATCCACACGTATTAAATAGGTCCCACTTGAGGTAATTTATTACAAACCAAGTTCAATGCATAAAGCAACTGTTAAATCAGAGTTTTTCAAAAGCAGCGGAAATAACTAATTATTCGAAAGCGGTAGTAACATCACGTGAAGCCGTCGTGACGTCACTCTGAAGCATCCTCGTCCCAAACAACCGTCCAACCAGGAGGAAGGGTGGTTGGCCACGTAAGACCTGCAACCATATCCTCTAGAGCACTACCTGAAAACAATTCCACAAGCAAGGCTGAGTATACTAATACTCAGCAAGACTTAACCGTCGGGTGTTAGCTACAACACTAACTTCTAGACATGCAAGGCTTTTGGCTGGTGGGTTTGTTTTGCCAAAGAGCGACTAAGAGTGGATCCTTACTTTCAATATTTTAGCATCAAGTTCTAGTTAAGTTATCTATTCTAGGTAAGCAACCTGTTCTAATCAAGCAAGTGGAGCAAGCAATTAAGCAAGCATCAAGTTTCTTTCCAACATCATGTTCCACTTCTTACTCAATGTAGCAGCGGGGTTAAGCAGTCTCATTAGCTGTGAGAGACAGACAGTTCGAACCGATTTTAACCTTGCAAGGTGGATACTAAACACACGGAAAAGTATTAACCCTGAGGGTCGACGCTAACCAGGCCGTTCCCATATCTTCCGGGTTTGTTAATCCGAGCCCACTCCCCTTGGACACAAGCCTTAGCCGGTCATACTTTGCGGCCGTAGCGGGCTGGCCTCGGTCTTGATCCACGTGTCAGCGACAGGGGGATAAATCCCAGGGCAAGCAGGACAAGGCCACGCCTCCTTCCGAACAGGTACTAAACTTACCGGTTCCATGCCCAAACAAGTGCTTAGTGCTTTCAAACACTTGACCAACATCGCCGTCACTCTTCGACCTTAGCAGCTTTTCATAAACAGACGGGGAATCTACATGACCAAAAATCCCCGTCTGTCATCCTTATTCTTCCAACATAAGTAAAGCAGTTGATTCCTATATCTCGCGAGTGACAGGAAATCACTCGACTTTTACCGGGTCCTTATAGCGGGGCAGCTATCGACCTATCAATCATACTAGTATTGCAGAGCATAGGTACCTAGGATCATGCAACTAGGGTTTCAATTCAACTCGTGAACGTAAATGCACAAACAAACTTAACAAACATAGTTGCATGTATTCAAAACTTAGGTCATGCTCCAGGGCTTGCCTTCAGGCACAGAGTTAGCTTGGGAGTCCTCGGCAGCAGCGTTCGGGTCTTGTTCGACCTGGACAGCGTTCACCTCGCCTTCCGCTTGGCCTTCTCCTTCAGCGGGGACCAGCTCGTAGTCTCCGTCGGCGAGGGCAGGTTCTACACGAATGCATATGCAATAAGAATATGATCTTCTGTCGAGTCATCACAGTTGCACAATGATGAACCCGGGTGTATTTAGTGACACATCCACCTGGACAAGATTTGTCTGATCTTCCCTTTCTTTAACAAAGGTTGTAATTACTCATTAAAGTATTAGGGTTTGTTGATGGTGATTGTGTACACATATATTATTTATCTTTTATTTTACCACAAAACAGCAAGGGTGTGTGTGATGTTTTCAGTTTATTTAACCATTTATTAAAATAATTTATTCTCATTTAACTCCTTTTTAGAAGTGCCAGTTAGCCAGCTCAAACTAAGCTCTAACTTTTACTAGACATGCATCAAGTTACCACAAGACTTCTGTGAAAAGATTGAACTTAGAAGACTTCTGTGAAAAGATTGAACTTAGAAGCTTCACAGACTAGTTATTAAAAATGTTGAACCAATCGTGCACTGCCAGCCTAAACAATTAACAATTCAAGATCTAGTGTGCAACTTTGTGCCAACTTTCTACAACAGCCTAGATACTTCACCAGCTACAACATACTCAAAAGCTAGCACAAACAAGCCAATGGATTTCAAACTGTGCACAAATTAGAGTTTGAACAGATTTGAATCTAACTTAAAATCTACACAGAAAACACCGATACATGCTTTCTAGGAATGGTAGAACACAGTACTAGCAGTACAACAAAATTGGCTTTGCATTATTCTGATTTTTCTACGATTTTTACTCGATTTTTAAAATTTCAGGATTTGGATCCTAGATCTGAACAATCTATCTACAGATTAGCCCCTGGAAACTTGTGCTAAGGCCCCTAGAAAGATTTGTGGTTTTGCAATGTGGTCCCTGGGCCATGACCGGCGGCGGGTCGGCCGGATTCTGGCGAAGTGGGGCCACGGGGCTCAACAATAACCAGTCGAGGGTGCTCAGGGATGCTCACCGCCTCACCTCGAGTGGATTCCGAGTAGATTGGGCGGCCGGAGGTGGCGCGACGGCGGCGGACGGCGGAGCTGGGCGGCGGCGGCTCTGTTCGAGCTTGCTCCGGTGGCTAGAGTGGCAATTGGCGCTCGACTGAGGGCTGGGGGAGCTCGAGGGGTGTGATGCAGGTGCGCTCGAGTGGTTTGCTGTGCGCTCGAGTGGTTTACTGCAGGGCTCGAGTGGTTTGCGGCAGGGCTCGAGTGGTTTGCTGCAGGGCTCGAGTGGTTTGCGGCAGGGCTCGAGTGGTTTGCTGCAGGGCAGCGGTGTGCGAGGGTGGCGGCGGAGCGGAGCTGAGGAGGGGATTCGACGGCGGGGCAGAGAGTGGCAGCTGGGGCTCTGGGAAGCTAGAGCAAGGGCGGGGCGAGTGCTGGTGGTGAAGAACGACGGCGGAGCAGCGCGCACGGCGGCGAGCGACGGAGGGGCAGCCTGGCGGCGACAATGGCGAGCGGTGGAGGGGGCTCGCGTGCAGGGGGGTGCGAGGCCTTTTATAGGCAGTCGAGACGAGACTCGGACTGCAGCTCGGAGCGGCGAAGCTGCCTCGCGGAGCTCTGGGCGGCGCGTTGCTGGCTGCCGCGGCGGACATGGCTCGCCGGTCGGCGGCCTGTCGCGGCGGGGCGGTGCTGGGCGTGGCGGTCGGTGGCCGGTTGGGGCGAGCTCGTGCGCGGGTTGGCGAGGTGCTAGGGCCCACGGCGACTGGTTTGCCGGCCTTGGTCGGGGCAGCGGCGCTGCAGCCCGCCGGCGGGTCGACGGCGACCACGTGGCGCACGCCGGGCGCCCGTCGCGTCTGGTCGGAATGGCGCGGGGGGACAGAGCGGCTCTGTAGGGTGGACCGCGGGGACAGCGCACGGCGCATTTATGGCGCGGGCGCAGCCTCGGCGTCCGTGTCAGAACTCGGCCGACGCGTGGCGGCGCGGTCGGGCGCTGAAACGCTCGGCGCCGTAGAGCGCCGGCAATCCGTCGAACACATGCCGGGCGTCCATTCAAATCAAATTTCTCCGAAATTTTGAACTGAAGTTCAAAATCTTCAAAAAGCAAAGTTGTGTTCCAGGTTACCAGCTACAACTTTTGTAAAGGTTGACCTATGAAAAAGTGTATAGATCAACGGGAAAAATTGCAGAGAAAACAACATGAACTCGGGTGCCAGCCTGCGGTGAACTTCAGTGTTTGACTGACTTTGACTGAGATTTAAGGTGCCTTCCACTCAAAATCTCGAAACGAGCCAATTGACAAAAATGTGTCCCGTTAAAAACTGAACAACTTTTGTATTGGTCGATTTTCAAGTTCTTAAGTGAAATTTCGAATTCGAACCATGCCAACCGTGAAAGGTCAAAAGTTCACCGAGGTGCAAGGGAATTTTTGGTAGGATTCCTTAAGTGAAAATCTAGGTGGGGCCAAATTAAACTTAATTAGGCTAAGACAAAATGTTTAGCAGGTGATTAAGCTAATTAACACCTAGATTGTCACACTTTGTGTAGTTTAATAAACTAGGATAACACGATCTATGTGTTATTGATTCTTTTCATTCCAAACAACAAAAGTTTTCCATTTCTCTGTTTTCAAATCCTGTGGTTTTCTCATTTTTTTCATTCCTACGTTTTTCTCGTTCCGACATTTTTTTCTCATTCCTGTATTTTGCATTTCTATGTTCCAAACGGGCCTAACACATGCTCCCTCTAAATATGTATTATATAAAATATTGACATGATTTATAAGGTTGCATTTGATAAAAAAAATGGATCCAGTAGGGTAAAGAGCCCCATGATTTTTCATTAAGAAAAAATAACATTTTTGAGTCTACAAAACACCCGAACCCCCGCTATGCCGGTGAGGGTATTTTTTTAAAACCACCCTCGCCTCGCTCCATACCTGAGTCTAATGATGTGACCATGCCTCTAACAAATTAGACTAGAGGCCCTTTGACCGCATCTATACAACGAGTAATAAGAGTTCAAACTGCAAGTGACCATTTTTTTCTCCTTAAGAGTTTTTTCTCTAAAATAAATGTTGTTTAGGGCATTGACATAGTCTACAAAGGTAGCACTTTGATTAACGATTTACATGTTCACAAGAGTGATTGTACGTTGTATGTGAATGTTTTGTTTGTACTACAAATATACAAGCAAGTGGCCATTTTGTTTCTTAGTCTTTTTTTTCCTAGTGAAACACCGCCCAAGATATAGAGTCCAAGAGAGGTGTGGCTCTACCGGCTCCATCCTCGACTCAACAAATAAGGTTACCAAGATGCCCTCGATCTGCCGGAGCAGCGCGGCCAAGGGTGCGTAACAACGAACAGTGGGGGGTGACGCAGCGGTGCTATGAGGCCAGGGTCAGTGAGAGTTTTACTGACACAATTATCTAGAATGATACATAATCTAAAGGATGTTTGAAACTATGATGAAACACCCTATCTTAATGTAAAGTTTCATCTCTTGTTGTTCCCTAGGCTATATGCAAGACACAAGTTGTCTAGGTAACTGTAGAGAGGGTTTCATCACCATGAAACTCATTTCATCTCTCTTCATTAACACACTGTCACATCATCAAAAATAGTGACATGACAGCCTATTTAATGTACGAAAACTCTCACTGACGTGACTGAAGTAGGATTGAGCGGCGACAGAGCGGCATGTCTAGGCCGAGCGAGGGAACGGTGTGTTAGCACCAAGCAACCGGAATGGGTTGCTATGGGAGCCTGCACTACAGGCTCGTGGCAGGGGGTGCAACATGCACTGTTAGGCATTATTCTACACTATTCTGCATTGTAGTGCATAGCCGAAATGCACCTAAAGTGACAAAATTGATGGGAAGGGGTGAAGCCAATAAAGGGCCTGATTGGTTAATGTCTAAATTTTGGCATGTCAAAGTTTAACAAAAATAGTCAACATTTTGACAAAATAAATGTAAGATGTGTTAGGACTTTGGTATCAAACGAAGTAGTGTCAAAAAATTAGCAGCTTTTACCTTTTAAAACGTTGGTATGCCAACATTTTGACTCCCAACCAACCAGGCTCGAAGTCACAAATTGACTGTGGCTTCACCGGAGTACCACCACAGTATTGCAAGTGCAAAGGAGCCGGAGCCCTTGGAGCCCGGCCAAACGGCCACTTCAAGTTGTGCTAAGGTGCTGAATACTAGAATTGCAAGAGTAATTTCTTTTTCCAAAAAATGAGAAGTGTATGCGGTGCTGTGCGGCTATTGTGGGCACAAGTTTTGTATCGCAGCGCTGGAGGTCTGAATGTTGCCCGCGCGCATGCTTATGGGCAGCAGGATTCTGATACAGGGATAACGGGATAAGATAACGTCCTCTCTCTGTCTGGCCCAGCCCAAGCCCCACCCCACCCCACCCTACCCCACCCCACCGCTGTCAATAATGCCGGACCGGACGGACAGGGCGAAGAAAGCAACACGACACGACAGGTGGCGCCCGCCCACCCCGCCTGCCGCAGCGCGAGCTCCAAAGGCCACCTGTCGACCGGGCGCCGGGGACCTCTTTGCCTGGCCTCTCGCTGTTGCAGTTGCTGGAGGCGGGGCCTGCAGCCGCAGCGCACGTCCCCGTCGGGGGGGTCGCCCACGTCCCGGCACGCGAGTGGTGGCGCCCGTGCCTGTCACTGCGCGCGCGCGCGTGGACCAACCGCGCCGAGGCACGCCACCGCGTTGTCCGGACGCGAGCGAGCGATCGCGGCAGCCTGTCCGTGTCCGGTGTCCCGGGTCCGGTCGCTGCAGACGCAGGGGGGGTTACCGGATGCGTGGGAGCTGTACTGTACTTTGCTTGCCCAAGCCAAAGCGGCTGTGCGTGCGGCGCCGCTCTCTCTCTCTCTCTCCGGCGGTTGTCCAGCTGAGCTGAGCGGTGGTCGCCATCTGGCCACTGTAGCCTTGGAGCACACATCGGGATGTTTGTTTGGGTTAGTTGGCGCATGCCCCAGCCCGGGCCGCAAAACATGCGGCCTCCGTTCCTCCACGTACACTCCGTCCGCGCTGGAGAAAGCAAAAGCGTTTGTTGATCGGCTAACAAGATCTCAACAGCAAGTGCATCATGCATATCGAACGAGACGGACGATCGCCCTGTCGATTTCGTCTTTTTTTTTCTTCTTTAGCCTGGAGCCGAACCGAACCGAACGCGGTAGAACATAACACAAGATGGGCAGCCCGCGCCTACCAGGTGCACGGGGGATCGATCGATCTCCGGCGCACCGAGCGAGCGAGAGAGCCCGGGGAGGAGGAAAAGCGCAAGAACGACGGGGTCCGTCACAGCAAAAAAGCGCGGCCGGGGAGCGCTTTTCTTCCCTTTTTCCCCACCCAACCCGTCGCCGTCGTCGTCGTCTCGCCAGCGGGGGACCCACGACGCGGGGGGGCACGTGTGAGGCCAGGGCGCCGAACCCTCCGGAGCCCGCGGGCACGCGTCGGGACGCCACTGGAGGAGCCACGGCTATAACCTGCTCCCCCCACGCGCGTCACCGGGCGACCCATGCGCCTCGCCACCTGCGCTGCACAGCACCCAACGACCCTTACCTTCTTCGGCAACGCAGGCCGCGCCACCGCTTGCGCGCTTTCCCGTGCCGTTTGCTGCTTCGGCATCCACCATTTCCGCATTTAGAAGCTCCACTCCAGTACTCCTCTCCTATTTATTTCGCTCCCCCAAAGATAGATACTCCGTAGATAGTTTCTTCTTTAGCTGCCGCCAAGATACTAGCAAATCGAAAGATAGTTTCTTCAAGGCTTGGAACTTGAAGGGATGGCGGCGGGCGGCGGCGCGGCGGCGCCGTTCGTGTGGAAGACGTACATGATGGTGGAGGACCCCGGGACGGACGGGGTCATCGGGTGGGGGAGGGGGAACAACAGCTTCATCGTCGCAGACCCCTTCGTCTTCTCGCAGACGCTGCTCCCCGCTCACTTCAAGCACAACAACTTCTCCAGCTTCGTCCGCCAGCTCAACACCTATGTCAGTCAGTCAATCACTCCAGCTATATTGATAGTATTGTTTGTATGCTGTGCGTACCATTTCTGTTCCTCGAGTCGAGTTGGATCTCCACTGAAGAGGATGATCCTGATGGATCTGCAGTCATGTACTGTACGTACCTTCGGTTTATGGGTGTGTGTGATTTTTGAGAGGAAAATGAAAATTGTTTATGTCACTCATGGCTGATGCCGTGCGTACCGACAGAAACAGAACTTTGTAAATGTTTTTTTGATGGAGCGAAAGCCAAGTTGTAATTTGTAACGCATCTCATTATCTGCAGCAATGATTTTTTTTTCTTTTCAAAACTTCATCCGGTAGTGTGTTAGAGTCGAGGACATTTGCGTCAGAAATTCGTCAAAAAGAAATCGATGGCCAAAATCTTGGCCCGCTTGCTCGCGATTGCTGAATGAAATTCGAAAGAAACACGGCAAGATCGTGCCGGTAATCATACCAAGAGTCTTTTGATATTTGCCTTCCCCGGCCTTTTCTTCTTATTTCTGCAAGGATGGATTGGTAGCCTTGATAGAAACTGTCTGTTTCCTGCCCATTTTGTGATGTTTCCGCTGCTCAACACAACAGGGCTTCCGCAAGGTTGATCCGGACCGGTGGGAGTTCGCGCACGCGTCGTTCCTGCGCGGCCAGACGCACCTCCTGCGCAACATCGTCCGCCGCGGCAGCAGCGCCGCCGGAGGCGGCGGCGGCGGCGGCGGCGGCAAGAGGAAGGACGCCGCCGCGTCCGCCGAGCCCTCCGTGGAGGACATGGCCATGGTGGCCACGGAGGTGGTGCGCCTCAAGCAGGAGCAGCGCGCCATCGACGACCGCGTCGCCTCCATGTGGCGCCGCGTACAGGAGACCGAGCGCCGCCCCAAGCAGATGCTCGCCTTCCTCCTCAAGGTCGTCGGCGACCGCGACAGGCTGCACCGCCTCGTCGGCGACGGGGCCGCGCCGCCGGACGCCGGGCACCCCGAGCCGGCCGCCGCGGAGTGCGGCGAGAAGCGGGCCAGGCTGCTGCTCGACGGCGACGGCATGGGCTCGCTCGGCCCCGACGCCATTGACTTCGCCGGGTTCTACAGCAGCGGCGGCGCGTTCGGCGACATGGCCGTGGATGCCGCCGCCGGGTCCGGCGGCGGCGGCGGCGCGTTCGCGTTCGGCCTCGACACAGGGTACTGAGGTGTGTCATGCCGACACGCGTGCGCCCTGCGCCGCCGGTGCCAGCCGCTTCGCTTCCCCTTCTGCGGCTGCTCCATTTCTTGCCATTGTGTGGCTGCCGCTTGGAACGCCGGAGAGCGGCGGCAGATGGAACAGAACTATTGGGAGGAGGGGCCTAGAAGTCAACAGATGATTGATATTTCAACCATGCGTCCATGTTCCATGGATGTCCATTTGAAGCTTTTGGTGGATCTAATATTCTGATTTTATGGGCTGGGGTGACGGCAGTGTCGAGATCATCCAAGCTAAATAAGGTACTGTTTGTGATGGAGTGAGACCGTGAAAGTTCCCCGAAAGGGTAGGTTTGATGTTGTACATGCATGTTTATTGTAGTGGCCAAGTCCACAGAGTGCAGCAGCACGAACTAGA
Source organism: Urochloa ruziziensis (assembly GCA_015476505.1). Classification (NCBI taxonomy): domain Eukaryota; kingdom Viridiplantae; phylum Streptophyta; class Magnoliopsida; order Poales; family Poaceae; genus Urochloa; species Urochloa ruziziensis. The sequence goes on from WEIB01000312.1 coordinate 35,123, forward strand.
TCTTTCAATCTGTTGTAGATTTGCAGCTGGAAATTTGAAAAAGATCCTAAGGTTGATTGTGTAAGAGGTGTCTTATTAGTGATTAAGGGCAAAGGCGCACACAAAGATCGAGCCGTGTTTAGTTAAAAAAAAGATGAAAATGTTTTGGATTGGTTTGCGTATACAATGACAAGAAATGAACCGATACGATTCTCTAAATATAAACTTTTTTAAATTTCTATTGGAAAACACCTTTTTAGATTTCTATTGGAAAACACGACGATATTAAAGAAGATTGTATGTAATACTTGAAATGGTGAAATTTTTCTCTGAGCAATCACTGGAGAGAACTACACAAACTATACTATTTACGACTTCATACGATTTTTATGTCTGTACGTTACGCCTCAAAACAAGCTGAGATTGACGATGATTGTTGCGACTTCAAAATCAAAAGAGAACTCCGCCGCGAGGTAAAACGGGCATAATATTAGTTTAATGCTAATGCTTTCATTTTGATGCCAGTGATAGACTTCCTTTTCTTCTGAAAAAGACACTCAGCATGTGCGTGCACACCCAACCTTATAAATACAGAAAAACAACTCTACTTTTATGGACATTTCATTGACCCGGCTCATCCTAGAGAGCGATAAAGTTGACATTGGTGTCATAATGGACACGTTGCCTACCAAAAACGGTTACGATGAACGGACCTGGGGGTGGGGGCAGAGAGATAGAGAAGACGGGAAGGGTGAGCTCTCCAATGATGATCTCATAAAGAACACTTCCAAACATGATGCCGCAATAGAGGTCTAACAAACTCACCACGCCAACAACAAAAGTTCTAACAAACTCACCTTCAAATATATCATGGCGCAAAGTTTGCTAAAAAAAATCATGGCGCAAAAGCTTTATGATAGCAATTTTGTAGTCTGCATTGTTAACATTGTGCTCGGTCACAAACATGATGAATTATATATATATGTGGCATTTGCAAAGAGTAAATGGAGAACAACTTACTTAAATGCAATTAGCGAGGAAGCAAAAGCTGTTGTTCATGTCTCAAAGACCGAGACAACTATTTTCTAAAATACTGTTTTGTTAAGCCTTAGCTTGTAATGTCTCACTTATGTTTGGTACTTATAAGCAAGGGCCCGGAGAGCATCTCCAGCCCAGCTCCTGGATGGGCCTCTGTCCCTGGATAGCCAAATCTAAGGCCGAGCGCACGGCTGTAAACTTGAGCTCGATGCAGAACACGCCGCTTTCTCTCTGCCTCCCAACGCCGCCGTCTATCCACAAGCCGCCGCCCACCTTCCTCAACCCGACGCACCCCGCCTCTGTGCATGCGCGCGGGGGGCTGCGAGCTCCGCGCCTGCGCGCCTCTACGCCGGCCGACGCCCCATCCCCGGCCTGTGTCAGATCCGGCGAGGAGCTCCGTAGGCAGCCGCCTACCGAGCTAGACCGGGCCCGGTACATCCGGCGTGAGCGCGGCGGGACCAGCGTCGCGGGCAAGGCAGCGGCCGCCGGCGAGGCCTCCATTGCCGAGGAGTGGCGGCGGATCGCGGGACAAGGTAGCCGGTGAGTTTTTTTTCTTTTTTTAAAAAATGTTTTGTAAAAATTTTCTCTCCATTTTTTACTGCAAAAGTTGTTCCAACATTTTTTTACAAAAGTTTTGCTCGAACAATTTATTTATCAAAATTTTGTTGGCAATTTTTTTTTCAAAACTTTTCCCAAAATATTGTCTCGATTTTTTTTGTCAAAGTTTTGCTTAAACATTTTTTCTTTAAATTTTGCTTCAAAGTTTTACTGCCAAACTTTTTTCAAAACTTTCTTCAAAACATTGTCTCCAATTTTTTTCTCTCAAAACTTTATCTCGTTTTTCTATTTAATAGAATGGGACATGCATACGGCTTTAAACTTGCGCCCCGTCGGTAGGCCCCGTCCGTTTTTAGCGATGAGTCCATCCGTGTGAGTCCCCCACGTGGGGGCCCACCATGTGCCGTCCGTGGGGGAGTGAGCGCACGGGGGGCTTCGTGCGGGCGAGCGCAAAACAGCAGCGCCCCTCTATCCCTCCTTTTAGTCTCTCAAGTGAAAAACCAGCTCCAGCCGAGCCCCTATGTGGGCCTCTATTTTGTGGAGGCTACCAAATTTTATTCCAGGGCCTCTAGAATTGGAGGCCCTCCATTTCCACCTGACATGTGGGCCCCACAATATTTTTACCTCTCTGCTCCGCTCGCTCGGTTCCGCTCCTCCGCTCGACGCGTTCCGCGCGCCGCCGCCATCCCTCCTCGCCGTCGCCGGAGTACCTCGCCCGCCGCTGGTTTAAGCCCCGCCATGGCCGGATCCGCCACTTCGGGCGACGAAGGGCTGGCTTGGGGCACCGACAGGGACGGGACGAGCCAGACCAGGCCGCCGCCGCGCCTGGTCGGGCCGCCGCTGCCCTGCGGCATCTCCGGCGACGGGCGCCCTCCCCGGTCGGTCGCTCCTACCTCGCATCCAAGAAACGCCGGTCGACCTTCGTGGCACCCACACGACCGGCAGCTCATCGTCCCGGCGGCGGCCTACCTCTCCAGGACCTCGGCGCCGGCGGCGTCCGGCCACGCCAGATCCCCGACGCCGCGCTCGCACCCGGCGCCTTGCTGCCTTGCCAGCTCTTCCCGGCGCCTCCACCCGGGCCTCACCTACCTTCTCCCCTACGCCATGGAGCAGAACATCCCGGCTGTGGCTTCACCGGCGCCGACAGGAAGGCCCAAACGCCGAGCTTCTCCGAGCCGGCACATCTTCCGTCGCACCAAGTCCAGAAGAGGTCAATGATGGAAGCCACTGCCACCGTCACCGCCTCGGACACCCCAAGAACTGCCTCAATGACGTCCCTCCACGACGACGGCGACTACTTCATCTCCTCGTCGATGCCATTCTATGAATGGAGCCCTACACAGGTAATTTTCTAATGAGAATGATAGTTCATGCTAGAATGATAGTGCTAAGAGGATTGATACTGTTTCTTTGAATGTTGATTGGTGATATATATGTTGAAATTGAATTGCGAATTAGTTTGTTCATGGAAATGCTGATTGGTGATATATATGTTGAATGTTGATTGGTGATTGGCCAAGAAAATAGATGGAATTATACAAGTTTTTCCCATGAGTCAATTACTTGCTGCCCACTCCAAATCTGTGCTGTTGGGAATAATTTCTTCCAGCAGTTCCCTGTGAGGTATAAATGGGATGAGGTGTTCCTAGTTGTACTGAATTCTCTGCAGGGTCTTGATAGCTATTTCTCTCATTTGATCTATTTTCTCAACTGCTTGTTTTGCAATGCCTGCAACCAGATCCTGTGCTATCAGCATGTCTTCAACTAGGTACCTGAAAATTATTTATACTTATGTAAATGCCTATGATAATCTCAGGGTATACTGATTATTCCTGATACTTTTGACTTGCCATTCAGTGTCTCAACTTATTTTGGAAGTTTGTACTTATATATGTAAACATAGTTAAAATTAAACTACCTATTCCTGATACTTTTGACTTGCCATTCAGTGTTTCAAATCTGATTTAAAACATATTTGGAATGATGGTAAGTATTGTTAGGGTGCCCCCTCTTTTCAGATTTAAGGTGCATTATACAGTCTACACATCTCTATGCAACGCAGATAGGTTGATAGGACTACTGTATTTGTTTTCATATGCATGTTACATCTTACCAACTTGCAATGCAGGCATATAAAGTTAGGTTGATACTTGATAGGACTACTATACTATATACTAAGCTTTAGCCTTTAAGAAGGTTTGCTCTAGACATACCAAGTTCCTGAGCATGGCATCTTACCAACACTGTTTTTTAAAATGCTTTTACATGCTTGCTTTGCACTAATCTAAGCAGTATACAATAATCTTTGGTTGCTAATTTGAGGATAAGATTTAATACATACATTAGCTGAGAGAATATACTTGCTGATTGAGTGTCTTTTATTACATCAGGACTTTGTCAAGCCTGGAAAATTATTTTCAGCACATGTTCTTTTCAGAAATGGTGCCCTTTTTGAATTCATTTATTTTTTATAGGACCCAGTGGGCAGCAGTTCTCAGTCATATGTGGCCATGCTGACACAAGAAAACTCTGAAGCCGATCTGGAGGTTCTCACTCAAGCACCACTTGCAGATAGTGGCAGCAACAGAGGGCGGGGAGGAAACTATAATCATAATGAGGACATCCAATTGTGTTGGTCTTGGATGGCCATAACATTTGACCCAAGAATAGGAAATGATCAACCAAAAGGCACATATTGGAATCGGATAGCACAACACTATCATGACAACAAGACTTTTGACTCTATCAGAAATGCTAACTCCCTTGAGAAAAGGTGGAACACTGTCCACAGGGAATGCGTTCGGTTTCAAGAATGCTTCGAGAAGATAGAACGCCTCCGTCCTAGTGGCGTTCCGCATACTGAATATGTAAGTTCTCATTGTCTAATTGTCGATTTCATCAAATGCTTCTCAATCTCTAATTGTTGATTTCATCTTTGTTGCAGATCAATTTAGCGCAAAAATCCTTTGATGAGACCAAGGGTTTCCCTTGCATTCACTGCTGGATGGAGGTCCGCCATACTGAGAAGTTTCAATCTATATGTGAGAAGCAAGTTATTCTGAGAATGTTTCCTGTGATATCTGAGAATGCTTTATATGTGAAATCTGAGAATGCTTTATATGTGAAATCTGAGAATGTTTTCTGTTATTCTGAATGTAATGGCTCTGAATGCCTCTGAATGTGGCCTGTTATTCTGAGAATGTAATATGCTTCCTGTTATATGTGAAATCTGTTCGGTTGGGGGCTGTCTTTGGGCAACTTCTCAGCTTGTGAACTCCCAGCTTGTGAACTCCCAGATTTATGAAACTGGAGCATGAGAATAAGTTCTTTTCTGAAATACTATTCACTGCAGCAGGTTTAACATGTTGGACATGTTCCCAGGTTCTTTTGCATACTGTAACTATTTCCCAGATTTTATCCTGGAGCATGAGAATAGTCTGATAGCTGGAGAATAAACCAACAGGTAATGCACCCTGTAATAACATCCTGTGAAGGAGCAATCTGGTTATTTCTCAGATTTCTCAGAATTCATATAGAGCCTGGGAATTCTTGCATCCCAAAGAAGTGATATTCGAGTCCTGGGAAAGTTTCACTATGTTTAACATGTTCCCAGGTTCCAGGTTTGCAGTATCATCCAGAGGGTATAACACATGATGCAGCAGTATCAACTCATTACCATTTTTCAGAAAGGCCTGACTGTCAAGCTATATGTAATTTTCAGAAACTTCATAACCAGGTTCAGAGGTATGTTTAGGTCATAGTATTTTACTACCTTTTCATTTGAACAAATTCTAAAACAGTGAATGTAAGGAACCTGGGAACATTGCTTTGCTATTGTAACCTGGGAACCTGGCTATCGTCAGACTCAACCATCATTCATACATGGACCAACAGCATCCAGAAGCTCCTGGGCACTCTACAGAAACTTATCACTTGCCCATCGACAAGTCCAAATTATCAGAACACATAAAACATTATTAACCAAAGTCAGCCAACAGCAGCTGCATTATATTGTAATCCCAGATAACACTACATAAAACGGTCTCAGTCAGGAAAAAAACTCTGTAATTGTTGATACAGGTCCAAACAGAAAATATTTCAGCTTCCATACATAAAAGGCATCAATATTTTTAAAACAAATTCTGAAGCCAAACACTGGAGCTATCCAGCATCCATACATAAAAGGCATCAATATTTCAGCTTATGATAAATATTTTCCAGCATCCATACATAAAAGCTGTGAAAACCTGTGAAAACAAACCTGAAAAACAAACCATAACCTTTCTGGACAAAGAAATTCTAGATCCCAAACCATAACCTTTCTGGAGAAGTTCATCTAGGCAGATGACAATAATGCCAGCAAAGAAAAGCTCAGTACTCCAGGACTGAAGGATAATGAGAACATAATAAAGCTCAGTATTCCATCTAAGCTCAGTAGGCCTGAAGGATAATGAGAACATAATAAAGTGAACATTTCAACAGCAACATACACTGTTATTATTCCAGGTATATAAATATCAGAGAGACAGTTTTACAGTCACACAGGCATACACTGTGAATATATTATTTGCCCAGGTTCACAGTTACATGACTCAACTCAAAAACACATAATATTATTTGAAATAATTACACAACTATCTGGAGCTATGGATTGCCCAAAGATGCTCCATAAGATCGTTTCGTAGTTGCTCATACGCCGATTTATTCTCGATTGCTTTATGGTTCTTGAGGAACTCTTGTACCAGAATTGGATCACACGTTTGGTAGTCCTCAGGTGCCAACTCTGGGATGCCGCCCGGTTCTTGATAGTAGTTAAAGTCCTCATCCTCTTCTCGCTCATCCTCTATGATCATGTTGTGTAAGACAACACAACACATCATTATGTACCATAGATCTTCTTTACTCCACCATCTAGCAGGGCCTCGGATCATGGCGAATCATGATTGTAGTACCCCGAAGGCTCGTTCTACGTCATTCCTCTAAGATTCTTGCATTGTTGTGAAATGCACCTTCTTGTTACCTTGTGGGCTGCGAAAAGCTTTCACAAGTGGTGCCCATGCGGGGTATATCCCGTCAGCAAGGTAATACCCCATGTTGTACTTGTTTCCGTTTATCATATATTCTACTTGTGGAGCTGTCCCCGAAACCACTCTGTCAAATAGCGGTGACCGACGTAGCACGTTTATGTCATTGAATGAACCAGGAAGTCCAAAGAAGGCGTGCCAAATCCACAAATCATGTGATGCAACAACTTCCAAGATCAAAGTTGGCCCATTCTTATGGCCTGTGTACACACCTTGCCAAGCAACCGGGCACTTTTCCCACCTCCAATGCATGCAGTCTATGATCCAAGCATCCCTGGGAATCCTCTATCCTTGTTGATGGCTAGCAATCTAGCCGTGTCTTGGGCATTGGGGGCCCTCAGGTATTCTTCACTGAAGATGTCAACAACAGATTTCACAAAACGCTTCAAAGACTCAATTATGGTGCTTTCACCCATTCTCACTGAATCATCCAAGAAATCAGCTGAGACACCGTGAGCAAGCATCCGAAAGGCTGCAACAACCTTCTGAATAGCAGATGCACCCAGACGACCCATTGCATCAGCCTTCTGCCGGAAATACTCGTCGTGAGCCTCGACTGCTTCTACTATCCTCAAGAAAAGTTCTCTTGGCATCCGATACCTCCTTTTGAAATGCTTTTCATTATAAACAGGCTTGTCAGCGAAGTAATCCAAGTAAATCTTCTCATGACCGCTTAGGATATCTCGTGGGACGCTCTGATGGGCCGACAAAGATCCGCGAAACTTTTTCTTGCTCTTCTTCCTCTTCAATGCCGCAACCATAGCAGCAACGAAGACGACATCATCTTCATCGGATTCCTCCTCTTCCTCCCACCACCGTCGAAGCCTCTCGGACCTCGACATCATCTGCAGCACCAACAAAATGCAACACTTTCAGTTAGCATACAAGAAAAATAACAAATGGAAATAAAATGCAGCAATAGCTATTATCTTTGTGCTGTTAAAATTATTAAAATTATATCCTCAGCTAGTTAGGGAATGAATAAAATAGAAAGCCTAATTCATGATTCTTTTGTAATGCAATTCAGATAGCTCAAAAGAGATGTAGAGATACAAGGTGCTCCACAGCAGTTGCTTGATGGGATGCCATCAGTTCAGCATGGATGGTGAAACTAGTAATTTCATTTTTTATTTACTAAAGGTCATTTTAGATTTGGTTTTTTCAGCGTAGTTACATTTTTATGACAGAAGGGACCAATGCCTTTTAGACCCATCAGATTTGGTTTCCCTGGGGAAAGCCAATGCCTTTCATGCCCAACACAAGTCAGTACAGAATAATGCAGCAGGAACAGCCAGCAGTCCAACACAAGTCCCACAAGAGGACATCCACGCACACATACTCAAGAAATTCGGTGAGCATCATGTACAAACTAAAAGAGCCAAGCAGCATTCATTATTGTTACCAGCACTATAGTATCTGAATCTCAGATTATGATAATACCGATGGTTCAGAACCATCTGTACAAGCACAGTGACATGAATTGCTATGAAAAAAGTCCAAGACAATGGCAAGCGAAGCGTGGGAAGCAGGAGAAGGTGCTGGGGAGCAGCAGCAGGGGCGGGCGTACCTGGTCCAGTACACGCGGCCGGGGAGGCGAGCGCGCACGGCGGCGCGGGGAACAGGCGCGCGCGGCGGCACGGGGGAGAGGAGGCCGGCGAGGCGGGCGCGGCGGCCGGCGCGAGACAAGGCGAGGCAGACGTGGCGACCGGCGTGGCACGGGCCGAGGCAGGCGCTGCGGCGCAGCGGCCGCGGCCGGCGGCGAGGGGACGAGGCGAGGCGGCCGGCGGCGAGGGGACGACGCGGGCGGCCGTGGTGCAAGAGCGAGGTCGCCGGCGTGTGCGGGAGGGGAAGAGGGAGGACGGGGCGAGGTCGCCGGAGGTGCGGTGCGGGTGCGGGTGCGGGAGGGGGAGAGCGAATGGATGGAGCGTGCGGTCGCTGACAGGTGGGTCCCACCGGACAGTTTGATTTACGAGCCGACTTTTGCTCGGGCGGCTGAGCGGGGAGTGAAATACGGGCCCTATATTCTCGGGCCGTGTTGCAGAAGATATGCGGGCTCAAATTCCCAGGCCTGGCTGGAGTTGCTCTGACAACTCTGCCGCCCCCGCCCAGGCCCCTGCGCCATAATCGCAAGAGGTTACATGTGAACTCTTGTGTTTGTGGTCTGCCCGATGGAAAGGAAGAGATATAAACGTTTCATGCAAACTGAGATCCACTTTTCACGCACGCTCCGCGTCGCCCCTGTGGCGACTCGGGCGGCGGCCGCCAACAGCGCCACCAGGCCTCTTGACCATCCTCCTCCTGGACTTGCTGCCGCCAGAGCTCCATGCTGGAAGTCCGGTTGGAGAAAAGGAGGGCGGTGGCGGGTCTATTCTCCTTCCATGGCATGGTGGTGCTGCCTAGATCCGTGTGCTCCGATAAGTGATGGTCTTCAACTTCGGTCGCCTAATCCAACGACTCCGTGGCCGGATTTGGTGGTCCAATCACCCAGGGTGGCTGGCGTTGGCGGCAAGCCAGCAAGTGATTGGCGATTATAGGCGGCTGACCTGTCGCAAGTGGAGACCTACAAGAGAGGCAACGGTGGGCATGCGACAAGGCTTGAGGCCGTGGTGCTGCGTCTCTTGCAGCGCCGACGGCCTTGGGTGCCACATCCTTTCATCTTTACGACAGTTTAGTAATTTTGGATGCATTGGTGGCACCTTGGTGGTTTACAATGGTGGTGGCGCATGGTATGAGACATGCTTCGTCATCTTTGGAAGCTATTGTGGTGCATGTGCAGTGACAGCAGCACGGAGCCGCTCAAGCCTGAGTTGGTAGAGGCGTGGTATGAGACGCTCCTCATTAACAAAAGGTTACGCTGTGACAACATTGGTGTGCTACTATGGCGGTGCAGTGGTTCTCATTGGTCCCATTGGTATTGTGTGGTATGGGACGCGCTTTGTTGATGAGGACCACAATGGTTGTTGTGCTGTGACGGAGGCATGGCCATTTGTGTTGATCGGCGATGGCGTGGTGTGGGACACGCTTGGACGACATTGGGGCAGCACCTAGGCTAAAGCCAAATATCCGTCGAGCCAACAGACCGATGACGGTGACGCCTTTGGCACCGTACTCCTCATGTGAGGCGTTTGCCATGGCTGCTCCTCCCGTGTTTTGAGTTCTTCTTGGTGAAAACCATGTCCGTGCAGGATGGGCGGCGTCGACGCCAATCGTATCCTTGGAGGCGTCGTTGTGGAAGTTCTCAAGTATTCTCTGCTCAATGTTTGGATTTATCTATCTAGTGGTTCGTGGTCATGGCCTTAATTAGCGAGTTGATGAAGAAGTCCGGTAGAAAGTACATCTCATTGTTCGGAATTGACCAAAGCTCTGATAGTGCTTTTGAGTTCTTCTTGGTGAAAACATGTAGACATAAAGGATGACTACTCGAACTGAAATTTGGAAGGATCATTTTTTTTTAATTTAGGCTACATGTTTCGTCATGTGTTGGCTTGTTTTTGTAATAGGTCCTCTTTTGTGATATCTAAAGCTGGAATTTTATCCATTATCTAAAAAAGATGGAAAGGAAGAGATGTCTTGTATTTTGTGTGGTTCCGTTAAACCGCTCAGTCCGCCACTGCTCATAAGTCGTAGAGAAGTAAGCGCTAGTTCCGCTAAGGACAGTTCTATTCTTTCCAAAAAGAATGATGTTATAGGATTTTTCACACAAATTGTTGGGGACCGCCAAAACGAAGCCCACCTCGAGCCCCTCTGAAGGGCCCGGTGATGCCCTAAGAGCATTCCCCACGAGAAGTGTGGAGCCCGTGACGGCGGCTCCGCGGTGGCTAACCCGGTTTTCCTTTCAGGCATCGAAGCCCCAGGATGGCCGCAGCCTGGGGCACGGCTCCGACCAAGCCCCCAGCGAAGCCCGGCAAGCGACCAGGACCGCAGGCCACTAACCCTGTTTCTATTTCAGGTATCGAAGCCCCGGGATGGCCGCAGCCCGGAGCGGGGCTCCAACCAGGGCCCCAGCGAAGCCCGTCGAACGGCTGGGGCTGCGGGCCTCCAGAAGAAGGCTCCGGGGGGCGACCGGCCAGGGACCCCAGATCGGGGCTGTGACGGTCGATCGGAACGAAGGCTAGGCGCCCCGCCAGAGCCGCTCCCAGAGACGTGAGGCGGACGGCATCGGAGGCGGGTTTTCGAGAAGGCGCCTTAGGTAGGCTGACCAGACACGGCAGCGCTGTAGGTATACAAGTTGGATTTGCCGGGGTGGTTGAACCCGGTGGTGAATGTACGGGGATAGGCCTGCGTGAAGTTGTAATGTAGACTAGGGGCATAACCGTCCTTCCAGGACGGAGCGGACGGGGTATAAAAGGCGCCCTCCACCACGTGTAAAGGGTTGGCATCTTTGGACAGATACAAGGACCGTTTGGCTTCTTGCCTTGTTCGCTGCTCTCCGTTTTGTCTGGACTCCTAGGGGGCCCACGGAACCCTAGGCCCAACATTTGGCGCCCACCGTTTGTGCTTGGCACGAAGTAAGATCCACGAGAACCATGGTAGCTCCAAAGAAAAAGAGGGCAACCGCCCCGTCGACCTCTACAGCCGAAGCCCAAGGGGCTCCGCAGGAGGCGGACGCTCAGCTTGTCCTGTACAACTCAGACGACGAAGTCCACCCCAGAACCAAGAAAATAGGGAACCCCCGAACCAGGTCAGAAACCAGGGGAACCCGAAACGAGGGGGCTCCGATTCCCGAGACCGCAATACCGGCCCAGCCAGTCGAGGATCACGACCCTGTATCGCGGGAACTGGCAGAGGTCCTCGCCAAGCTCAAGAGGGCCTCCGAGGCCAGGGACAAGATCAGCTTGGAAACGCATCAGCAGGCTGAAAAGGAGAGAAAGGCCAGAATGCTTGCGGAGGCCAAGCAAAAATTGCTGGACTTGGAAACTGAGCTAGAAGGGCTCCGCACCGTGCAGAGCGGGAGGGTCGAGCAACCACCACCCGTCCCGGAGGTCACGCTCTCACCCGGCCGTTCGTACGCCGACCCCGGACCCTCGAGACAGCCCCACGTGGTCCACATGACCCCAAGACCCGGAGCCGTAGACGATACGGCACCGCTCTCGCGCGGGCTGCAAGCCATGCCCTGGCCCCAGGCATACAAGCCGGTGCCCCTGCCCAAGTACGATGGATCCTATGACCCCCTCAAGTTCCTCATGAGTTACGAAGCAGCCATAGCCTCAGCTGGGGGAGACGACACAGTGCTAGCGAAGTCGCTGATAATAGCCTGTGAGGGCGCGGCCCTGAATTGGTATTCCCTTCTGCCCCCTTTGTCGATCTACAGCTGGGAAAACCTCAAGAACAAGCTTACCAAAAACTTTCGTGGCTTCCAAAAAGCCTTTGTCACAGAAAAGGACCTGCAAAACTGCAAGCAGAGGGACAAAGAACCTCTGGTCGACTATTTCAGAAGGTAAGTGCAGCTCAAAGCCCAAGCACCCCACATCCCAGATGACAAAGCCATCAAAGCGTGCATCGCGGGCCTAAACCCAGGTCCCACGGCTGGCCACCTTTGCAGGGAGGAGCCCAAGACCCTCACTGAGCTCTACGCCGAGCTAGAAAAGTATTGCAAGTCAGATGACGATCACCGCTGGAGGGTGGCAGAGCGCAGCAGGGACAGGCAGTCGGGCGGAGGCCAATCCAAAGGGCCTTCGCACTGGGAGCAGCCCAAGCAGCGGTTCCAGCACAACCCACCCGCGCAATATCAGCAAACGCGGGTCTGCAACATCCAGCAGGGGGAACTCCTGCACCCCCTCAACCCCGACCCCAGGACCGCCCATACAGCGCACCACAGGGGAAGGGCCGGCAGGGCAAAGGCAGGAAGCACAACCATAGAGGCGGAGCTCCCAAAGACCAAAGGCCTCAAGACAAGAAAATGTTTTTCTGCGCCTTCCACATGGAAAACGATGATCACGGCACGATGAAGTGTCCAGAGAGGGCGCAAACCCTGGAACGCATAGAGTGGGAAAGAAAGCAAAAGGAGCAAGCGGCAGCACATCCGCGCGCAAGCCCACACTGGCAACTCCCTTTCAATCTCGCCCCTCCGCAGACCCAATACCCGCAGCCCCCTATGGCCTTCCATCCACCCAGTCAAGAATGGAGAGCTCCGGGACAGGGACAGTATCATCAGGCTCCGACCACTTCCCAGCCTGCCCCATACCAACAGATCGGCTCGGCACCAGCACACTTCGCCTCAAGCTCAACCAGCGAGCATCGGGGGGAGGAGCTTCCCCCCACCCCCACACCCGCCTAAACAGGAGCCAGTCGCGGCTCAGACTATAAGCCAACTAGCGGCTTTCCCAACCAGGGGCTTCGTCATGCCCATTGTTGGCGGCTCCTCCCGCGAGTTTGAGACCAAGAGAGCCAGAGCTGACTATTTCAGGAGAGTGCACGCAATGCAGTTCAGTGAGGGGCCCATCAGGAGGGACGCCTGGTCTCACGTCCCCATTTCCTTCACCGAGGACGACCTGGATCTAGCTTGCCACCCCCACGAGGACGCCATGGTGATAGAAGCCAACGTAGCGGGATGGGTCCTGGACGACATACTGGTCGACACTGGCAGCTCAGCGGACATTCTGTTCGCAAACACCTTCGACTCGATGAACTAGACAAAAGGCTATTGCAGCCAGCCAGCATTCCGTTCATCGGCTTCGGTGGCACCACGGTCAAAGCCCTGGGTAAAATCACTCTGCCCGTCTCCCTGGGAGACCTCCTCAACCCGAGAACCGAAGATGTGACATTCGATGTAGTGGAAATGTTTTATCCCTACAAAGCCATATTTGGCAGGGGCTCCATCAAAAAGTTTGATGCCGTCATCTGGAGCTCCTACCTGCTCATGAAACTGCTCGGGCCCTGCGAAGTCATCTCCGTGAAGGGGAATCAGGACGAGCCTCAGTCAATAGAGAGCGGCACAGCCCCCGGGCGCAGGCCGGTCCACCACCTGGCCATCGCCGAAGCCCTTGTCAAAGGGAGCATCACGCTAGCAGATCTCCCTGAAAAGAAGGAACCTTGGCACGAACCACCCAAAACAGGGACGAGATCAGCATCACACCGGCTTCAGATACAAAGCGGGTGCAGCTTGACAGCATGCGGCCCGACAGGGAGGTTGTCCTGGGCACCGACCTGACCACCGGGGAGGAGGCCCGGCTTAGGGAGTTCCTGCTCAAGAACATGGATGTCTTCGCGTGGTCCACCTCAGACCTGCGCGGAGTGGACCGCAGCATCATAGAGCACAAGCTGGACGTGGCTGACAGGGCGAAGCCCCAAGAAGCAGAAGCTCCGCAAGATGTCGGAAGAAAAGGCCTTGGCCATCAGGGCGGAGGTCCAGCGCCTGCTCGACGCTGGTATCATCTGCGAGGTCAAGTACACGGAGTGGCTCGCTAACACGGTACCCGTCAGGAAAAAGAATGGCAAGATTCGCATGTGCATAGATTCACAGATCTAAACAAGGCCTGCCCCAAGGACGATTTCCCACTGGAGAGAATTGACACCGTGGTAGACGACGCAGCTAATAGCGAAATGTTGTCGCTACTTGACATGTTTTCTGGCTATCATCAAATTTGGATCAAGGAGGAAGACCAGGAGAAAACGGCTTTCATCACTCCTTTCGGCACCTACTGCTTCCTGAAAATGCCAGAGGGGCTCCGCAACGCAGGCACGACCTTCACAAGAATGACCTATGGCACATTCGGCAGCCAGATAAGGCGTAACCTTTTGCTTATGTGGACGACATTGTCGTCAAGAGCTCGAAAAGAGACAGTCACCTAGGGGACCTCGCAGAAACCTTTGGCATCTCCGCAAGGCGAACCTCAAGTTGAACCCTAAAAAGTGCGTATTCGGAGTCCAGAGGGGCAAGGTCCTGGGCTGCATCGTGTCCACCAAGGGAATCGAGGCCAACCCGGACAAAATCGAGGCGATCAGGAGAATGGAAGAGCCGAAGTGCATCAAGGACGTGCAAAAGCTCACCGGCAGAATAGCAGCCCTCAGTCGTTTCATCCCAAGGCAGCTGAACGCAGCCTCCCATTTTTCAAAGTCCTGAGAGGAGCAGGTACCTTCGAATGGGGCCAAGAGCAAAGCAAGGCGTTTGCGGAGCTCAAGGAATACTTCACGAGCACCACAAAGCTCACGCCTCGGGAGCCCAAAGCCACGCTCATGCTATACTTGTCAGCCTCGCGGTCAGCCATCTCCGCCGTCCTGGTGCAGGAAAGGCTGGTGGAGGGCCGCAGCACCCAGCGCCCGGTCTACTATGTATCCGAAGCCCTAGCAAACTCACAACTGCTTTATTCTGAGCTCGAGAAAATAGCTTACGCGCTCGTCATGGCCAAGAGAAAAATCAAGCACTACTTCGAGGGCTTCAAGATACTAGTGGTAACCGATCAGCCCCTCCGGGACCTGTTCGCAAACAGGGAGGCATCACCCCGCATTCGAAAATGGGTCGCGGAGCTCTCAGAGTATGTAGTGGACTTCAAGAGGCGCAGCGCCATAAAATCTCAGGTCTTGGCGGACTTCATAGCAGAATGGACATCACCCGCGATCGAGCTCGAACAACCCACTGACCTACCTTGGATAGTCAACTGCGACGGAGCCTGGTGCAACCTGGGGGCAGGCATTGCCGCGGGTCATCATCTCCCCATCCGAAAACACAACAAAATTCGCAGCCAGACTTGAGTTCCCCTGCACCAACATTCTACCGAGTACGAAGCCCTGCTGCTTGGGCTCCGCAATTTGAAGGCGCTAGGCCCCCAAAGCTTCGTGGTCAGGACGGACTCCAATGTCATTGAAAAAGAGAGTGAAGCCAGGAATTTGAGCCTCGCACAGTATCTCGCAGCAGTCCGCGCAATGGAGAAGAACTTCAGGGGCTTCACCGTGGTGCACATTCCAAGGTCGGAGAACGCAGAAGCAGACAGGCTCGCTAAGGCGGCGGCCCAGGGAACCCCCCTGGAGGCCGAGGTCATGTACGAGGTCCTAAAATCACCAGCAGCAAGGGAGCTGGAGCCCAACAACCCCACCCAGATCCTTTGCATTCAAAAGCAGGACTGGCGCAAAGAAATTAAAGATTACA
>WEIB01000314.1:0-49784 GCA_015476505.1 Urochloa ruziziensis
TTCACAATTTTCCCACTTTCCTATGATTTTCTATGCATTAAACAAGAAATACATGTATGCTGAAATTAAAAACAAAAGAAAATCCGAAAACACTTTTGCGCTTAGGCCCCTGGATCTAAAAGATCTATTACCAACCAGTCCCTTCTTTACAAAACAGCCCCTGGATCTTCCGAGAAACCCCCCAGAACTTTTCCACCTTCACACTTAACTCCGGAACTTTTCCACAAAACACCCTATAACTTTTGCTTCTTCTAATTAAACACCCCTGGAGACGTTTCACAGAACAGAGCGCCGCCGCCGCGGTTGACCGGCCGGGCTCGCCGGAGAAGAAGGCCGGAGACCCGCCGGAGATGACCCACGGCCACGGAATTCCAAACCGCACTACCTGAGGAGGAAAAACCCGAGGATTAGAGGCGGCACGGCCCTTAGCCATGGCCGGCGGCGGACGGCAGGAAAAACGACCGACGCTAGGGCTCACCGGAGCTTCGGAGTTCACGAGAAGAGTGGGTACGGCTTCAGGAAGTCAAGGACTATCCATTTGAGCGGTTTGGAGAGGCGGAGGAGGATGGGAAGATGCAGTTCCGTGTGAGGGTGGGACGACGGCAATGGCGGCCGGAATTCTGGGGATTGCCGGCGATGGAATGGACGGTGGAGCTGGCGGAGTGGTCGAGGACGACGAGGACGATGTGAGAGAGTTACTGAGACAGTGAATTGAACAAGGACGGATTAACTGCGGTGAAATCCGTGTGTCCCCCCCCTGGCGGTCGCTGTGGAGATGTCGACGGGTGGCCGGCAATGGTGGCGTCCCCGTGGTTCGACAGCGAAGCAAAATGCATGCCTGGGAGTAACTTGGCGAGGCGGAGCGACGGCACGCATCCAAGGGCAGTGAAGCGCGGCGCGTGGCACAAGCGGCCACCGACGGCCAGCTCGACCGAGCCCTTCACGGACTGAAGTCTGAATCGACTTGGTCGATTCAGATGCTACAGTGACGGCCGAAACACTCCCAAAAACTTGAATTAAACTCGCGATTTCATGTATAAACTTTCCAAAACTCCAATACAAAAGTTGTAGATGGTACCAAGGGAAACAACTTTTGTTAAAGTCACCAGGTTCAAAAAGATTTGGTTTGAGAGATAAACTGGATCAAACTTCAGCGAAAATCTCGAACTCAGAAAAATTTCTAAGTCCCAGAACTGAATTGAATTTAGCTGACTTTGAGCATGGAAAAGAAATAGATAGAGTTTGAAATCCTGGAGTTGTTCATGGTTTTTGAAGAGTTCAAACTACCAGCTTTCCAAACCATGAACTTGATTTGGTTTGGATAGATTGAAAAATAAAAGATATATAGCTCTAAAGTTGGCTCAAAGCTGCTGTCAGGAATTGGACTTGGCCAATTTCAGAAGTGCTGAAATCAGCAGCTTGACCACTATTTGACCAAGAGTTTGAGCAAGTAAAAGATGTTTTTGCTCAAAACCAAAACTTCTAGCTGAAAGTAGATAGTTCACTAATGAATTTTCAAATTGGCCAAAAGCCACTTGTTTAAACATTTTTAATTTTAAACAAGCCCCCAAAAGGGTTAAAAGGAAAAGGTTTAACTTAACCAAATTTGAATTCAAAGGAGTTTAAAACGAAATTTGACTTTTGGGAGTCCATTCAAACATGATACTCAGTTCAAAAACATGATGAGCCCCATAATCTTTGTACAATGAGTAGATGTGCATGATAAAATTTTTCAAAAGTGACACGGGGTGTCACACTTCTGACCAATAATGCGTTTAGGGTGTAGCTAAGGCGTGCTAACGTGCATCCAAGCATGTGCATGTGCACCATCTGTTCATAAGCATATGCACCATCCGCTCACATGCATGTGCATCACGCAGCACACACCTTATCATGGACATATGTCGTATGCACCATCATTCTTGCATCATACCATGTGCACCATTGAAACGGCATCATAATGCATCATGACATATGCACCTCACAGATGCATGGATCCTTCACATGTACCTTGCATCATGACAACTACATTACTGCATGGTGCATTACCACCTTTTCAACATGACATGTGCACCTCGAGTCGCGACATGCCTCCTTGCTCTCTTGTCGTGCAAGCATTCATCTACGAAATCCTTGCATTAAGCAATTAACCAGGTTTTCCACTACCAGCGTCTTGCACTTCATTCGTGGAGTAAACCTTAAGCTTTGATGATCTGAAAATTTCGCTTAAACTTATCTTCTCCGATGATCGTCACCTTCTACATTCAATTTGCCTTGTGCCCTCTCATAAGTTTCTCTCAAACACCTTGCAAGCTTCGCTTGAGAGAAAGTTTTGACGCCATGTCTAATCCAACTATACCTATCCGGATCTACTTTCTTTCTTCACCTTGTTGACATCTGACTTGGTATAATCTTGCTGCAAATCCCACTGACCTATGGTTTGCCCAGTATCCTTTTGCCGGTGAATTTCAGGAGTTGCACTAGTTTTAGTACAACGGAAAGATCAAGAACGATGAAGAATAGCGAAAGGTTCCAATCGAGTTCTGACTTAAACAGATCTCTCAAGGAAGAACGATTCGCTCCGTATCAGAATGAAGGCTCTCCACCGTCAGTCATCTATGGGAGACTAGCTTTAGTATTTCCTTCAGGACAGTGGTATTGCTGGATCAAACAAAGACTTTTTAATAGAGGACGAAGGACTTCTTACGCTCGAAGCAAGTAATCTCGAGGAACTTTTCAGCCCCACACCCTTACTTGTTCCTTAGGTTGGACAAGCTAAATTTCGATTCCAAGAGAAGGTACAAAAGTTGAAGGAAGTTCTCTACAGGATATTAACACTTACAGGTGTACCTAACTAGGTAGTTAAAGGAGAGCCAAGAATCGAAACCGCGACCAAATCCCCTTGTGTCGCAACTCTCTCTTGTTGCGTCTCTTCCTTGTGACTCCCTACCGTTCGCAAGCTGGAATCATATCTATGTGCCTAATCATAGCGTATCTATAGGCCGATGACTTCCAGTGGCGGAGACTCGAAGACTCCCGAGCCTTATAGTCATGACCCAACCCACTCATCCACAATGGCTGACCAAGTGGCTACGACTATCGAGTTGATGGAAGAACAAAGCTTGACGTTAAGTCAAATGGTGCGAAATGTTATCCGAGATCATCAACAGGAGATATCCTCAGCCGGCCTGGTTACCAGCCTCTCTCAAGCAATAACCGATTCTATAGCCGACCAGGCCCGTCTACTCAACCTTTTGGCAACTGCCCCACTCTCGGATCCACCATGTTCGGGTCCCTCTCGACTTGATTCTGCATCCCTTCTATCGCCCTCAAGACGAGCTCTAGGACTCGAGAAAGATGAAGAAGGACATAGGAAGCACAAAACAGTGTTACCGAGTATGGACTTGGGTGAATGGGAAATAACATACAACGAATTCTGTCCGCACAAAAGGAGATCGGATACAGAGACCCACGAGAATCGCCGACGCCCCTGCTGCCGACCCTGTTTCACGTGTGGTGAATGTGGCCATTTCTTTCGTAACTGCCCTTCAACCGCATTACCCCAAGAACCAAGGGTTGAGCGTAGCCCAGACCATCTCAGCTGTCAAGAGAGACCCAAGAAGCGGGATGACTGTTTCAGATGCGAACAACTAGGCCATATTGCTCGTGACTACCCCCAACGCCGAAGAATGCAACACGTACCTAACAACCAACGCAAGGAGAAGAAAGTTGTACCTTACGCAGAAGGAAGTGTGCTTGGCACTGGCACGCCCAAGAAAATGGAAGTCATGAAAGGTGCATATACCTTTCTCTAGCCTTAATCTACCTAAATCTCGGGACGAGATTTCTTTTAAGGGGGGTAGGTTGTGACATCTCTGATGTCTAATCACCTCGTTAAGGCTTAATGGACAATTAAACTTGTGGTTTTGACCAAAGTCAATGCATGAAATAATGGACTAAAATTCCATGCACCAAACCTTTAGAGCTTGAATTGATTTGAATTCAAAATTTCGCTTAAAAACTTGAAAATCTGTCAATAAGAGAGTTGTCCCAAATTTTATAAGGAACAACTCTGTCAATTGGTGGTTTTCAAAATTTTGAGTGGAAGATGCTCTAAATCATGGTCAAACAGCAGTCAAACCTGTTTTTCAGCCAACACTTAGAAAATTTTCTAAGTCTGGACAGCAGCAGTTTTTAACAAAAGTTGAGGCTTGCCATTTGGATTTCCATGTATAACTTTTCATGAACTTCTCTCTAATTTGAATCATTGATGTTTGGACTTGCCCTTGGTCATGTTCTCCATCAAGTATTCACACTCTAAGCATTTTAAATTTGCTTGGGAAGAGGGTTAAGTCAAATGAACTCCTGGCAACTCGGTGAACTTTGACCTTTCTCGGTTGGCATGGTTCAAATTCGAATTTTTGCTTAAGAACTCAAAAACTCGCCAATACAAAAGTTTTTCACATTTTCATGGGACACGACTTTGCCAATTGGAGCTCGATGAGATTTGGAGTGTAACCAGCCCAAAAACTCAGTCGAAGTCAGCCCAGCCGCAAAAGTTCACTGCCGGCCGACACTCAAGTTCACCAGTTTTCATTTCAGTTTTATCGATGATCTACACACTTTTTCTATGGTCACCCTTTACGAAAGTTGTAGAGGGTACTGAGGGACACGACTTTCGTATTTGGAGAATTTTGAGTTCAGTTCAAAATTTTGGAGATATTGGAGGTCGAACAGACGCACGCCAACTGCTCGACGAAATGCCGGCACTCCCGAGCGCCTGCGCGTTCCAGCCGACCGCGGCTTCTTCCACGCGGCGCTCTGCGCCTGAACGTTCCGACTGCCGTCAGGCCTTGCCCTCCACATGCCTCGACATCCGCGCGCTGTCCACGCTGGCCCACGCCCCACGCCCGACCGGTTCCCTTGTTCCCCGACCGCGCCGCCGGCGCCGCGCCCGTGCTCGCCATGCGGCAGAACGCCACGGCCGCCAGCTCCGCGCCAAGTCAGTCGCCCAACCGCCGCGCAACGCGTCCCGACCGGCCAGGGACAGCGCCGCCCGACACCGCCGCGCCACGACCGCCTCCCGACCGAGCTCGCGTGGCCGCCAAGCTGTCCAGCCGCCCGAGCCTCCACGTGGAGCTTCGCCACCCCGAGCCGATGCCAAACCTCACCTCGGAGAGCCTATAAATTGCGCCAGACCCCGAGCTCCACCGGCGCCCCCCGCCCATCTGCTCTTCCGCTCGGCCGCCGGGCTGCCAGAACTCCTCCGCGTCCACGCCTTCCCATCGCCGTTCAAGGTCGCCAGCGCCTCCCCCTTGCTCTACTCCGCCCGCACAAACTCTCAGTCGAGCGCCTTCCCACCAGTTTCGTTGGAGCCGAGCAGGAAGCCGGCCGGAGATCCGCTCCTCCACGGCGAACCTTCATCCGGCCATCTCCAACCTCGAGGGACCCATCAAACCGAACCCCGGTGAGCCCCTCAGCATTCCCATGCCCTTTCCCGGCCGATTCCGACCCTCACCTCGCCGAATTTAGGCCGGAGCGCCGCCGGTCCGCCTAAGGACTACATTGCAATGATTGAGTTCTTTCTAGGGTCTTTTCTGCAAATTCCAGGGACCTGTCCGTAAGGATCGAGTTTAAGTTTTTAGATCTAGTCTGTGAACTTCTAAAATCGGTTAAAAATCGTAGCAAAATCAGAAAAATGCAAACCCAATTTTGTTGTGCTCCTGGTATTGTGCTCTACCTTTGTAAGAAAGCATGTATAGGTGTTTTCTGAGTAGATTTTAAATTAAGTTCAAATCTGTTCAAACTTAAATTTGTGCACAGTTTGAAATCTGTTGCATTGTTTGTGCTGATTTTTGGATATGTTATGCTCTGATTAGTTTCTAGCTTGCTGTAAAAATTGGGCACAAAGTTACACACTAAGTTTGACTTATGATTTAACTAACCTGTCAGCCCACGTCTGGATCTATAATTTGTAATAATTAATCTGTTCAACTAATGAGCCCAAACTTTTTACAGTAGTTCTATAATGTCTTGATGCATGCCTGGTAAGAAGTAGAGCTTAGTTTGAGCTTACTTTTTACAGTAGTTCTATAATGTCACGACGGCTTCACGTGACGTCATTCCATTTGAATAAATTAGTTGTTTTCCGCTGCTTTCAAAACTCTGAATAACAGTTACTTTATGCATTGAACTTGGTTTGTAATAAATTACCTCAAGTGGGACCTATTTAATACTTGTGGATTGTTGTAATCTCTGGGATCCACCTTCGAGTGGGTATTTGTACGACTTGTTTCGATCGAGGTAACTGTTCGTGGTTGCATTGGGCTCGACCCGACAGACTGTCAGATTACTCTGATTTAATTGCGTGACGACCAATGGAAGGTTAGCACACTTAAGCCGGATTAATTTGAGCGGTTCTGCCACAGCCGACCCAGCCAAACCACCTTTGTAACCGTCCTTTCGACAGAGGTGTCCTATGGGTCCATGTGTGGGTATTGGTGTGCTTGGGGTGAAATGGCACTTCTAGCTTTCGGTTGTGGGCCCCTCAATCCGTGTGCTTGCACGTGATTGGTTGAGAGTGTGTTTCCTTGCTAGGTGGGCCCTTGGATCCGTGGGAAGATGATGTGGCAGCCCCTTGTTAGCTGAGTTTTGCTAGTTGTGCCACTTTGATGCATTTCCACTTCAATTCCATGGTTAAGTGACCTGCATACAAATATTCGTCAACACTCGTGGAACTTGTTAATAATAACTTCTACCACTATGTTGATGGTCATATTTTATATATTTTATGTAGTGTTTGATGGTCTAATTTTGGTACTTAACAACCGTCAACACACGCAGGGCTAACCATGATGGCTAGGGCATGGCCTAAGCCATCTCTTAGGCAACGTCGAGGACTAGTGGTGGCCGGCGTCTCCCTTCGGTGTGTCTTCCTCTATTCGTCGACTTCTGGTGAATGGATGTGCCTTCCCTCTGGAAGACGAGCTATTTATACACCGAGGAAACCCTAGGTCAAAGGGGAGGCTGAGGCGACGCAAAAAGGGCTTGGGCGGCACGGCCAAGGGCCTTTTTGGCCCCCTCAGGCCCATCTTTCGCGTGCAAGCTCCTTTGATGTTCATGGGTTTGTGTTCCACTCCTTGTGAGCTTTGGAGGTCGTTTGCTCTAAGATATGAATGGGTCTTGATGTGTTCTCTGAGTTTGCGCTGGATTTGCCTTGATCTCGAAGTAGTCCGGCCTTATCTTCAATTAGCCTTGTCGGAGGTGGCCCGTTGGAATAGAGCGTAAATGGGCTTCGGTCTCTTTGGGCTTTATTAGGGCTTTTGACCTTCATCTTTTGCCATGTTGTTGCTTGTGTCAAATTCGGTCCATATTCACTCCAAAATAACCAATTAACCTGCGTAAACCAAAGTCCTCCAAAAATATGTGCACATGCAAAAACAGGGTTATTTCAATGCCAAGTGACGGGGTTAGTTTAAAGATTGGTCCAAAAACTCAACTTAGATGGCACTAAAAGTGTGTCATTTAAGAGCGCCAACAACCAAATACGCCGGCGCTGGAACTGTCTCCAGAGGCAGTCGCCCATGTGTTGACGTTTCTTAACATTCACAGAGATGGTCCTTAGGTGTGGATGGGTGCTCTTCTCGAGAGGCATTGGTATGATTTTCGAAAGTGGGTGCCTCTGCGATAGTATCTAGGAGTTTCCAGCAGCCACATCCAGATAGAGTGCGGATTCCTTGTTAAGACCGTCGTAAAAATGCTCGAGGAGGACATGCTCGGGTATTAACAATTCAGGGCCAGAATCTACCAAAAGTAGGATCCTGGCCCAAGCCATACCTATCGTTTCCCTTTCTATCTGCCGGAAGTTGAGCACCACATTATGTAAGGCAACAATGTGGGGTCACGGGAAGAAAGCAAGATAAAACTTGTCTCTCAACTTCCTCTGACTCCCGTCAGAGCGTCTTACGCCATGGGCGGACCATCGTTTCGCATTTCCCGAAAGGGAGAATGGAAACAACTTCCACCTAAAGGTGTGATGACTCATGCCTGTAAAAATGTAGCAAGAGCACAACGACTCAAAATCTTGCAGATGATGGTATGGGTTCTCACTATCTAACCCAGAGAAAGGAAACTTCTGAACCAAGGTGAGAAGATCGGGACTAACTCATAGCCAGATGAAAAGATTGGATGTTCTGAGGGTAGTGGCTCTAAGAGTTCCCCCCTAGGAGCAGAATGGTTTTGGATAGAGAGTAGCTCCATGATAGCGTTGGTAAAGGTAGAAGAAAATAAAAAGGAAATGATACGAGGGTGGCTATGCACTTAGATAGAAAAGCAACCGTTCCCTGGCAACGATGCTAGAAATCTTGTTGACGTTTCTTATCGTTCATAGAGAAATCTGCAAGCGCACAGATATCGTCGTAGATCTCCCTTAAGAGTATTCCAAGGGTATCGAATCCAAGGAACGTGTGATCTCTATCTAATGCTAACAGGCCCAAGGATACACTCCTATTATGAGGCTTAGGGTAGATAGTATTCCTATTGATTAGTTCTCGTAGTGGCAAGCTAAGACTACCTTTTTGTCACTCGCTTCGGGCAACGGCTTACACTGCATCCCAGTGACTTCAGCCAATGGCTCTACGACTTATCCTAACGTGGGGGATTTCAAAGGAAAGACAGGGTTGTCCACCTGCACACTACCCTGGCCAAACCGTAGAATAAGATGCGCAAACAATGCGTAACCAGTAGTTAGGCACCACGCCTACCAACCGATCTCTACTATGATCCGGGCACAGATTGGGGCCCCCGTGACGGCACCACAACACCCACCTTAAGGCAGAACGACGAATCCGTGAGTGGGAGTTCTAGCTCACGCACTCTAGACTCACACTCTAGTGAGAACTAGACAAAGGAATAAAGAACAAAACTATACTCTAAATAGAATATATGTGAATACTCACTTTATTCTACCTATAAATGTAGTAGCATCCTCCGAGGTACAAGTAAGAGAGGTGAGTGCCAACACCTTGGCACCCCTCTCTAGACAACCCCTCACTCTCCCCTTACTCTACCACTAGCTAAGCCAGCTCTAGGCCTATTCAAGAGAGCTCTCAACTCAAGTGAGTTGCAAAACTTGGAGTAGGATGTAGGGGGCATCCTGGGATTGCGGATGTAGGCCCAAAGCTCGCGCCATCTGTGATTCGACCCCCTCGCCGGCACCTTGGGGTACTCTCCTACGTGATTCCCCCAAGTCTGGATGCCCGCGTATCCAATAGGGGTCGGCAGCGACTTCTTATCTTGAAATTGCAGCTGGCAATGGAAAAGGTACTTCCAAAGGCCAAAGTGGGGATCTATTCCTAGAAATCCCTCACAAAGAGCCACAAAGCTCGCAACTTGCAACATCCCGTTCGGGGTCATGTGCTGCAATTCGATCTCATAATAATCCAACAAACCCCGCAAGAACCAATGCGCGGGGGTGCCAAATCCACGCTCGTGGAAGTGCACGAAAGAAATGACGTACCCGTCGGGTGGCGCCGGGAGATCCTCCTCTAGAAGACGCCACTCACTCGGGCCCGCCGGTGACGGCAGGTAGCCTTTCGCCATCAGGCCTCGTACGCGGGCCAAGGAGATCTCGGAGCGCTTCCATGGTTGCGCGAGGAGAGCCATTGCTGCGAGGCGAGGAGCAGGCAGTGGAGGGCAAGAGCCGGGGCGAACGGAGATAAGCGATGGCGCATGAGCTCAAGGTGGAAGAAAGGTACGGCTTAATCTCGCGAGTTGTATGGTTAACAGCGGCGTCCCCTTCTCCTTTTTAAGCAGGCCAAACGGATCCTAATGGCACCCGAGTACGCCCCACGACCGGCGACGCCTCCACTTCCCGGGCTCTGGCCCATCCAGATAATATGGGACATCGGCTGAAATCGCCCATGCGGCCAAAAGTCCAAAGGGGACGAAAGGTTGGCCCAAACGGGGTTACGACAATCACCCATGGATGACCCTTGAGTGAGGGACGTGACAGTGAGGGACCCACATAGCGATCATATTCCTTAGTTAAGGAACTCTCCCGACCGTGGTCAGGCCGAAAAGTTTTAACCTAGGGGGTCCTCTCGTCGAGGAAGCATCGCACACCTGGGGCCGGTCAAACGACCCTAGGAAGACCCGAGGACTGAACTAATTTCGGATATTTGAGGTTAGCCCCCGAACAGGCGCATTGGGTCTCAATCGAAGGAAAACCTAGATCTCACCTGAACCAACCCGATAATAGCTCGACGAGCACCAAGATTACGACCATCGAGGAAAACCGTGCGGTCGCTCTTACCTTTCGTCTTCTTGGATAAGACGCATAAAGGGAAGTTCCTAACCAAAAGACAGGACTTGACGTGGTCGGAACAAGACGCACCACGCGTAAGCTACACGAGCATGAACCTGCAATTAGGCACAACGCTGCCACAACAGCTTAAGAAAATTATAACCCTCCATACGAGTCTTCGACTCTTATGGAGGCTCGGGGGCTACTCCCACCGGGAGCGCTCGCGCGCACCCGGAAAGTTGGAACAATGACAAAGGAAAAAAACTCCCATCACGACCCTGGCCGGCTCCTAATAGGGGTCAGGGGCTACTGTCGAGTACCAGTATTAGGGGTACCCCAAACCATGCTTAAGTTGACATCCTTAGCCGAGATAAATGGGGGATTAGCGTGCTTCGTCGGACAGAACCATCAAATACGGCCCCAAACAGGGGCAGGATGTGACAACACCCAAAATACCAGCTACGACCGGCACCCCTATGGGGCCGGGAGACGTCATCAGCTGATCTTCCATCGCGCCCCTCCTCCCCCCGTAGGGACGGGCGCATGATCTTCGACACGCTCGACACCTCGCAGGGGCGGGCGCGCATTCTTCGCCTCGCTAACCCGTCACAGGGATGGGAGCGCAATCTCCGCCTCGCCTGACTCCCCGCAGGGGCGGGTGACGTAACGCTATATACGTCATCGATGACCGCGGATTGCGGAGCAAGCCGCAGACCAGCCCACAGCCATGGCCGCCACGCGCGGCCCTCCACGTTGCCGGCAGGCGTGCCTGCCACAGGACAAACGGCGCCTGTCGGGTACAACAACCTACTACGTAGCCCCCGTTCTCTCATTGACAGTAAGTAGGACGGTGGAAAGATAGCTAACGGTTCCACTGTGGAACTACAAGGTGCACTATGCACCTGTGATGATGAGGCGGTGCCCTCGATCCTGACGACCACGACGGACCGGGCCCCACGAAGACCCGGAGCAGACCGCAACGACCCCCGTCGGGAGGGGGCCCCTAGGATACTCTTCCTTTTCCTTTCTTTTTCCTTTTCATCTGTAACGAGGGCGCCTCTCCTTGAACTATAAAGAAGAGGCACCCCCACCCCAAAAGAGAAGAAGCTTTTTCCACGATCTGATCCACGACACAATCCACACACACATACCCGCATAGAGACTTGGAAGGCCTTGCTTCCTCTGTCGCCTGTTTCTAACCCCCTACTACAAACTCCCTAGTGGAGCAATATGGGGACCCCTTGGCCAGGACGTCCCTCGATCACCCGTATCAGTCCCTGGATCAGTACGCTGATACGGATTTCGACACAGATTAGTGTCAGAAGCGGTAAATGACGTATAAATTAAAATAACTATATACCGTTTTAACTAGTGGAGCGCGGGCGGGCACTCATTCCTCAGTTGGAATGAGCTGTAGCACCTCACAGCCCTGGAGTTCTAACCTGTATGACAATGAAAACAAGAGTGGGTATTCAGAGTTGAATACTCAGCAAATCTCACAAATTCAATAATATAATTAATAACTTAAAAGAATGTAAATGTTGGGCCTAGAGGGGCATTTCCTCCCTGCCAGTCCCGACATTAACCCCAGAACCCAGTCATCGGCACTCCTGCCGTCTGGGTTCCCCATGCAGGAAAGTAAATCTAATCAGTGGGGGCTTTGACTAAGTGGACTCATTCCGGAGTCACGGCTATCAAGATAGATTTTATACTCTGCAGAGGTCGTACTTATCTACCCCGCATTCGGTCAGGGTCTCCGACCCTGTATCCTAGTCGACCCGTGCCGCCCAGTCCCAGTCCTCTGCCTGGGGCTGTCTCCAGCATACCCGTTCCCGACTTGGTGCGTGCCCGACTCGGCACCAGGCGCTACCCAGTTCGCCGGTCGGCACTCTACACCAATCATACGGCTCCTTGGGCTGGGTTACTAAGTTCCGCTGGTGGGGTGTGAATCAAGGCCTCACATAAATAGGCACTCCCGTAGGCTGTGCCTTTTTGGCATGCAGGGTTGTACTAGACACTAGAAAGACTCTCCCATGAACCGGTCCTTAGCTGAGATCAGAGCGGCTCTTAGGACCCTCCTAGCGAGGCCATCCTTCCACTCCCAATCTTAAAGCATCTACATAGCGAAGCCAGGCTTCTTCCCACGTGAAGCCTCCTTACAGCTTATGCCGCAAGAATGGTAAACTTTAATTATTGGGTGATATTATTGGTAAGACTTGCCTTCATTGTTGGTCCTTAGACGTTCCGTACGCGGGCGTAGACTGTATGTTGACCGGGCGGGGCTTCGGGCCTTCTGGAGCTCCGGCGTCTCGTCGGGCCCGGTCATGCTATCGAACAATAAAACACATAAAATAACATCAATTTATCAATCAATGCCTATAGATTAGAAAGAGAAAGGGGAGATAGATACTTCGGGACGTACCCACGGATCCGGACGGGTTTATTGACGGATTACCCATTAATTATTTAATAATAATTAATGGGTAGGATGATGGGGCTTAGGAGGGGTTTAGCTGGTGAGATGGCTTCTAAGTGTGGAAGAAAGGGCTAGGGATAATTATTCTAGGAATTATTGGATATCTAAATAATTTCCGAATAATTATATTAATTATTTAGAAATAGATTTCTAAATAATTAAGGGATATTGATTGAATTTCTATTAATATTCTGGAAAATTATTAATATAATTTTCCGGGAATATTATGGGCGGCATGACGGCTAGGGTTTGCTAATATCTAGGATTTTTGGTTGGGCAGTATAACTGCGGGGTTTTATTTGGGCGGTACAACGGCTATATGGGGCTAGGGTTTAGTAGCCGGTGTTTTTGGTCGAGCGGCATAACGGCTATACCGGGGAATATCTGGGGTTTGGATTTGGGCAGCGCAACTGCTAGGTGGGCTAGGATCAGGATTTCGGTCGGGCATTATAAAGGCTAGGGTGGACTGAGCTAGAAACTGGGGAATCGGGCAGCATCCCGGCTAGGGTTGCGAAACGGCGAGCTGCGATGGGGTTTAGCGGCGGGGGGTCGGGCATTGTGCGGCCAGCCGAACTGGCATCGTCCACAATGCTGGGCGAAATGGCTAAAGCTACGCCGCTGGTTAGACTGTTCCGGTCGTACCCGAGAGCAGAGCAGAGCAGCAGTTGGCGCACCTTTTTCCTACGTGTACGTGGGCGGTGTGGTATGACTAAAGCTACGCCGCTGGTTGAACTGTTTCCGAGCGTACCCGGGAACAGAGCAGAGCAGCACTTGGCGCACCTTTCTATCGTGTACGTGGGCAGCGCTTCCGCAGTGTGTAGAGAGCAGAGCTGGGGCTTCCTAGCTTCTGTGCGTGTGTGTGCGTTGCAGGGAGCTCAAGCTCCCTGCCTGAGGCTCCAGGGAGCTAAGCTCCCGCGTGAGCGTGTGTGTGTGCATGGGAAGAGAAGCGAGAAGGCCAGGGGCCTTTTATAGGCGCGAGCAGGGGGAGGAGCTCGGGCCTGGTGCTGGCGCTGCGTGCTTCCTACGCTGAGGCAGGGCAAGGGCGACGTGGCAGATGGCAACGGGCGGAGCGAGCGGGAGCAGCTGCGCTCAGTAGCAGGCAGGGGGCAGCGTGGCGCGCGGGGGGTGGAGCGTCACGGCCGCGTGGCAGCAGGCCGGCGCGTCGGGCGAGCTGGGCGAGCGGCCGTTCCATGTGAGCGCTGCATGCAGGCAGCGGCAGCAGCCGGCCAGAGCGGCACCGTGCGACCGGTGCGTGTGTGGCATGTGTATGGTGGCCGGGAGAAGAAGAGAAGGTGAAAAATGGAGAGAGGAGGTGGTGACCGTGCTCGGCGACGAGCTTTGGCGGCGCGCGGCGAGCTGGAGCGGCGGCGCTAGGCGGCGGCGGCGGCGGCGCCGGCGGCGGAGCAATGGAGGCGGCGGCGCTGTGTTCTGAAGCGGTAGGGTTAGGGGAGGGCACGTGGGCCGCTGGGCTGGGCCGGTTGCCCGCGCTGGGCCGAGCGGGGAGCGCGTGGGCCGCGCGGTCGCGCGGCCGCGCGGTGGGTGGGGCTGGAGGGCGCGCTACTGGCTGGGCCGGCAGGAGGGAGTGGAGGTGGGCCGCGGCCGGTCGCGCGTGGGCTGGGAGGAGGGGAGAGGAGGTGGTGTGATCCGGCGGAGGCTGGCTGGGCCGGCAGAGGCTGGCTGGGCCGCGGGGGAAAAAGAGCGTGCGGGTCGTGTGGTGATGGCGTCCTGCGGCCTGAGGGAAGAGAGGAGGGGGCGCGGCCTGAGCCGTTGGCCGGCCGAGGGAGGTGGGAAGGCGAGGTGGGGACAGAGTTTAAGGGTACAAGATGGACTTCGAGTCTGGGCTGTAAGGGGGAATGGGCTGAAAAGGGGGTTGTGGCCCGTTATTGAAAGAAGAAGGTTTTCTATTTGTTTGAAAATGGTTTAGAGTTTGAATTTGAATGTAGCCTCAAATGTAAATGAGATTTTTAAGATGAGGCTTGAGGGAGATAGTTTTTAGAATATTTTGGGAAGGTATAGAATCGAGAATTAATATCCAAATTAGATTTGAATATTAAATCGAGGGGTTTTGAGGAATTTCTATCTCTTAGAATTTTAGAGAGTAGAGAAGAATTCTAAAGCATTCAAATGTGTCACACATGTCAAATTAAATGCATGGCTTTATAAAATATATTTTGAATATTCAAGAGAAAAGAAATATATTTAATTAAGGGAAATTATAGAAAATGCATATTTTTAAATGCTCTCAAATGGACGGGGTGTTACAGGGCTACCCCACTTAAAGAAATCTCGTCCCGAGATTTAGGGCTAGAAAGAGAGACTAGGGTTTTCTCCTAGTATTTCCCTAATTCATCATGTCGATGAGGATTTCCAATATTTATTAAAAGAAATTTCTTCTCCCTTTTAATCTTTAGAAATTCTTCTCTTGGTAATATTCCTGTCTCTTATTTCCATGCGTGGGAGTATGATTGTTGACACTTACTTCTTTTACTCCCAAATGTATCCAACTAATTTTGGCCGTACCTGGGGTGACTCGATGAAATACTTTTCCTGAGTTGTTTTAATCCTCAAGTTCTTGAGGTCAAGAACCTTTTCCTTTGTTTGGGTTACTACCCCACTTAAAAGGATTCCACTCAGAATTTCCTTGATTTTAATCCGAGATTCTCTTTCCGAATGGATTTCTCAAATTTCTTTTGAAATGTAAACCTCGGATTTCCATATTTTCTCAGGGTCTCTGTCCAAACTTCCTATCCAAGTTTCTCTTTACTTGGACGTATTTGT
The DNA here is from genome assembly GCA_015476505.1 of Urochloa ruziziensis. Classification (NCBI taxonomy): domain Eukaryota; kingdom Viridiplantae; phylum Streptophyta; class Magnoliopsida; order Poales; family Poaceae; genus Urochloa; species Urochloa ruziziensis. Next base: position 15,558 of record WEIB01000314.1, read on the forward strand.
GCTTGGTCTTACTACTCCTTCAAGTGTCCTATTCTTCATTATTAGAATTATCTCCGTTGTAGCTCTCTTCTTGATAACCTCGCTTCACCTAGGGTGGTTAGGCTCGGGAAAGATTGTAGCTGGGGTTACAGGGAATCCGGTAATTGTTTCGGGATTACCAGACGGGGAAGAAGGGAATTTAGGGTAGGAAACTTGGGTGACCACTTCTCTCTAGAAAATTTGTTATGGTGATTTTCCTGGGTACGTTGAGAAGTGTCTCCTTCTGGGGTGTAGGGTTCCTGGTCGGCAACCTGCTGATTATTCTGATGGAGCCGAGTTGACAGTCAATCATACTCTTGGATCATAGTTACTTATTCCTGTGTTGTCGTTGATCACGGGTTTCTGAATCTTGGTGTGGAGATTCCTCACTTGTTTCCTTTCTATACCACGATCCATCCTGTTCCTTGTATCTTTCACTTTTCGAATTGCTAGGCTTGGATTCTTCGGAGGAGGCTGGCGGGAGTCGGGCGATCTCTTCGTGGTTCGCGAGGATGGTTATGTTAAACTCTGTGGTTTTGGAAGTTTGTTTGAGTATAACCCGGTAGCTTTTCTTGATGGCTGGAAGTAGGGGATTGATAGAGGTGCAGTGGCTGGAAGAGAGTGATAGGATAATACTTTTTTGAGATTTTTGTGGAGGGCTTGTTTTGGATGGTTACAGTGAGATAGAGAGGCATACTCTGAGAAACTTGCATGCCTCAATGATCTGTTAGGAAATAGGATAATTTCCTGTCAAGGAGGGGTTTCGAATTCCTATGGTAGCCGGGGGTATTTCTGCATAGCACTGGTTTGATTGTGAGTGTGCCTTGGAAATGACGGTAGGTTTCTTAAAATATTTTGGAAGGGAGTGTGTGTTGGAAGGCGATGTTGGGGTTTCTTTCAGAACTTCGGGGAAATATACCGAGTCAGGAATGGTATGGTTGACTCATACAGATTTCTTCGGAAATCAGGGGTGTTTTGGAAAGCTTGTGATTTCGTTGCGGGATCGATCGAGAACGGGGGTTGGGGTGAGAGTGAAATTAGTTTGGCGATGGGGTATATAGATATTCTCGGATGAGTCCGTATCGGAAGGGAGTATCGGTTTAGTTAGGAGGCAAGTTTTTCGGAATATCTTGGGAGGGAGTATATGGAGTGAAGTGGGAGGTCGGGGTGATGAATGTACGAGGTTTCTTTTAGTTTTGGAAGAATGGACCGAGTCAAGGATTGTGGTTGGTTGACTCGTCTAGGGGGTGATGGGTCGGATATTAAATGTTTACTAGAGAGAGAAATGTACGGACTTCTCTAGTATTATCGGTGTGGGGGGGAAATGGACAGAGATTTCTCGGGGAAAATTGTACGGTGTGGCCTGAGTGGAAAGGATTGTCGACGTACCTGGTGCGTCGGTCATTTTTAATTTGCAAGGGAGTAGACTTAGCTAGTTCTCAGATGATGAGAGAAGATTGGATTTTTGGGAAGGCTATTGACGAGTTGGTAGAGACGATTGGTGGTTTTGGTTTCATCAGGAATTGTGTTGAAGGATAGGCGGGGGTTTGGGTATTCCTGTGAAAATCTTCATGAAAGTGGGCTGGATGAAAGCGGTATTGAGATTCTCAAGGTATGGGGTTGATGAACATGAATTTTCTAGAAGCTGAGGGAAATCAAGGAAAAGAGGGTGACAGAGATTTCGGGAACATACGAATATTGTCAGCCCCGATGATGTCGGTCAATCCAGAAGTACTTAGGTGGATGGGGTTGACCTTGGTATGGCAAGGGTAGATGTTTATTTGTTGGCGGAAGATTCAAGGATCGTAGAACTTAGGGTCGCGGTTTCTAACGGAGATCCTTATATCTTCTTTATTGGTTTCTTCAGCTTTCACAGATTTCTGCTCCAAGATTTTACTCAGGGATTCAATTCTTGTCACATTCGTAGTATAAACTTGGTTTATACTATTCCTGTGATTATTCTATATTTCCCTGGAATCTGTATGTTGTGGTTCACATTAACCGGCTTCCTGCAGTTTTCCGAGTACAATGTCTCGATGACTTCGAAATCTACCCCACTTAAGAGGATTAGACTCCGTATTCCGTATTAGACATTTAGAATTATTTTCCAGAAATTTTCTTCATTTCTGGAACCTTGGCTTGAACTGATGACGTTAGAGGGACAAGGGCTATGGATAATCCTTAGGTTTTAAGGAAAGAGTGGTTCTATTCACGCACGTCTACAATCAACTACCAATCATATCCATATTTATTATATGGAAAGGGGGAAACTATTATCCAGGGCTTAGTCAAACATTATTCAATCAAAAGTACGTTACTATAAAGTCGTAGGCTTATTTCCTATAGAGGATCTATTTCTATCGTTGCCTAATTTCTGATTACTCTAGTGATGTTTGCTTTTTAGCAAACTTTCTTCTCATCATTTCCATAATCCGGACCATCTCTCAAACTTCATTCTCATGATCCTATTTTGGCCTGAGTAGCATTCAGAGTTAAGCATAAGGTAAGGGGAATTCAGGGGTATGAAATGAGGATTTTTTTGACAATTTTCGGAAAAGATGAAAAGAATAGAAGGTTTCAGGCTTCCTAATGCGTATGGGCTGTCTTATATGGTGCTAAGGATTTATTTACGACTCTGATACCACCCTGTGGGGACCCCTTGGCCAGGACGTCCCTCGATCACCCGTATCAGTCCCTGGATCAGTACGCTGATACGGATTTCGACACAGATTAGTGTCAGAAGCGGTAAATGACGTATAAATTAAAATAACTATATACCGTTTTAACTAGCGGAGCGCGGGCGGGCACTCATTCCTCAGTTGGAATGAGCTGTAGCACCTCACAACCCTGGAGTTCTAACCTGTACGACAATGAAAACAAGAGTGAGTATTCAGAGTTGAATACTCAGCAAATCTCACAAATTAAATAATATAATTAATAACTTAAAAGAATGTAAATGTTGGGCCTGGAGGGGCATTTCCTCCCTGCCAGTCCTGACATTAACCCCAGAACCCAGTCATCGGCACTCCTGCCGTCCGGGTTCCCCATGCAAGAAAGTAAATCTAATCAGTGGGGGCTTTGACTAAGTGGACTCATTCCGGTGTCACGGCTATCAAGATAGATTTTATACTCTGCAGAGGTCGTACTTATCTACCCCGCATTCGGTCAGTCCCTACCTTCGTCAAGGCAGGTACTGCCCTACGAGACTCGTACCCACCGGTGACCATCGCTGGTCAGCATTCCCTAGGTCCAGCCACAGGTAATACTGGGGGCTAAGCAGGGGCCACTAATCATCCGCCTCGCGGATGTCGACCCGGGTCTGTGAGCTCATTAATTAGGGCCCTCGGCCCTCAGGGTCTCCGACCCTGTATCCTAGTCGACCCGTGCCGCCCCAGTCCCAGTCCTCTGCCTGGGGCTGTCTCCAGCATACCCGTTCCCGACTTGGTGCGTGCCCGACTCGGCACCAGGCGCTACCCAGTTCGCCGGTCGGCACTCTGCACCAATCATACGACCCCTTGGGCTCCGGCGTTGGCGCTCTACGAGCAGCTCCAGTCTTGGCGTTCCTCCTCCTCGTGGTCGTCTTCTCCTTCTCCTCCCCTGCTTCTTCTCCTTCTCCGAGTGGCGGCGGCTAGGGTTGAGAGGGCACGGGCCTGAGCGGTGGAAGGGGATGAGGAGCGGGCGCTCCTCTGTTTTATAGTGGCGGCGAGGAGGAGAGCAGGGCTAGGGTTGCGAGCGGGTGCGTGCGGGGGTGGTTCGCGAAGCGGGACACGCGGCGCGGTACGAGAGGCTAGAAGCTGGAGGTAGTGCGCGACGGCGCCCTTGTCTCGACGTGCAGGCCAGGGGTGCGGGCGCGACGAGAAGAGGTGGCGCGCGCGCGGGTTTATCTCGGCGCTCCCCGATCTAGGGTTGAGGGCGTGAGGTGGAGTGGTGCGTGCCGCGGAGCAACGACGCGAGATGGCGCGACGGCGCCAGAGCAGCGCGGTGGTGGTGGTGGCGAGAGAGAGGAAGGGGAAAGCTGACAGGTGGGCTCCACCTGTCGGTGGGTGAGAGAGAGGGCGCGCGCGGGTTGAGTGGACTGGGCCGCGGCGAGTTAGGCCGCGACGCGGGCTAAGGAAAGAGAAGAGGGGGACGGGCCGAGAGGTTTTAAGATGGTTTAGGCCGGGAGTAGAGGGGCTGGATCCAGACTTAGTTAGCGGGCTGAGTTAGTGGGTTAGGGCCCAGTTAGGTTTTTGTTTTAAACTTTTCTTTTGATTTGGATTTGAATTATTTCAAATCCAAATCCCACTCAATTAAATCCAAATAAATTCCAAATAAAATCTAAATGTTCACACTAACATTTAAACACCTTAACAATACATTTTATCTATTATTTATTTCTAAGAATTTTATGTTTTTCCTAACTAGCATTAAATCCACGAAAAATTTTTAAATCCACATTTTTAATATTATAAACATTCTAGAAAAATCTGAGATGTTACACACCCTATTTAGAATTAACGCAAGTTATACATCTAATCGAATAACTTTATTATCCGCATTCAACTAATCAAGTTATTATTAGAAAGCAATGATAGTAGTATTAAACATACTTACTTTATTCATAAAAGTGAGGTATAACCTGTTTAACTTTTATTTAGAAAACCAAATGAAATATATATTAATCAAGTTAACATTTAATTTAGAAACACTCTAATTGGCTTTTATTTAAAAAAAGAATTCAATAGTATTAATCAAATCAAATTAATATTAATTAAGAAAGACCGATGTGTAAACCTAATTTGATTTTAGTAAGAAAAAGGCATTCAATTAAGCATTAATCAAATTAATTTCAAATTAAATTATAAAAACAAGGTTTGAGGTAAACACCATCACTATCGTATTGTTTACGTCGACACGAATCTAACGCGACGAACGGATTAAAACGGAGCTAAAACGTAGAATATATGGGTGTTTAAAGGCTGCAAGAACCTATTCGCGATTGAACGTAGATATCCGGGACTAGCAGAGAAGATTCGCTAGACTCACTGAATAGTCACGCGAATAGACGATTCTCCGGGGTTAGATCCAAAAAAGATCAGGGCACGGGTTTGGTTGAAAGGGTCTGGAAGGTTTAGGGGGTTTTGTGTAGTTGGCAAGACATATAAGTTCTTGTCGAAATCACATATTCCTTCAGGGGCTAGATCGTAAAAACGCAGAGCTTCTTCTTCCTCCTGCCCATGGTGGCCGGTGGCACTAGGGATTCAAATCGGCGGCGCTCCGGCGGGTTCTGGACGGCTGTGAGGTCGGGGATCGAGCGAGGAGGACGAGAGGGTCGCGTGGAGGTGCTCACCACCAGCGGAGATCGAGGAGGCGGCCGGAATCGCAGCGACGGGCCGCGGGCAGGGGACGGCGGCCGGCGGCTCGGGTCTTCAAGCGGCAGCGGCACTCCGGCGACGTGTTGGAGTCGATGACCGGCGGCGGAACTTCGGCTCGACGCGTCGGAGGTCCTAGCGGGGTCGGCTCGGTCCGGCTGTGCCCCGTCGCGACGAAGGCTGGTGGCGGCGAAGGGCGGCGAGGCAGCAGGACACGCGCGGGGCTGGGCGCGACGCTTTATAGGGGCGCAGCCCTAGGCAGCGGGCGCCGAGGGGCACGCACGCACGCCCTAGCCGGCGGCCTAGCGGGGCTGCCGTGCGGGCTCAGATGGGTCCTGGCGGGTCGGGCCGAGTGGCTCGGCCCGTTAGGGTTTCTTTTTTTCAGAAATTATTTCCCCGTGTAAAGTTAAATCTAGAAAAGTCCAGCTAACTTATTTAAGCCACGGAAAATACTCTGAAAACCACAAAAATTCTAGAAAAATTACTAGAGGTAGATTGGGACACGAGGAGTCCAAATAAAATATTTGGAGCCTTCTAATAAATAGAAAGAGCTCTAGAAAAAGGGGAATCAAATTTCGGAAAAGTCTAGAAAATTACCAGAAGAACCTAAACGTCGCATAAACGCATTTTAAAAGCTATGCACTCATGAAACACCAAAATGCATCAGCATGAATGCAACACACATAACAAACTTATTTAATTTCAAAAGGACAATCAATTGTTTTTCCTACACTAAATTCCCTGTAAAGTAAATAAATGTTAGAAAAGTTTTAAAATTATGAGAAATCGTTGTTTAATTTTTTCTTTCTAATTACATCCTAAAATCTAACAATTTAAGGGTGTGACACCCCATTAGCATCCCACATTGGATATGGAGCATAGCACATCAAGGGCATCCATGGATTCTGCACATGTTGCCCATTAGGTGGGTAACATCATCACTTTTATACCCGGCAGCTTCTCTATGAGGTAATGCAGCCCTTTCCTTGGGAGGTGACCTTTCTCTTTTTAACAGCCGATCTTTTGAAACAACCTTCTTTTGGAACGACCTTCTGATTTGTATATTTGTTCAGGAGTTGATCAAACGTAGGCTTTGGATTGCTAAATTTTGTATGAACCTTAGCTTTATTTACCTTTCAAGTACCAACTTCTGGGCGCTTAGGTTTTATCATCTTAGGTCTACCATGAGTAAACTCGGCACTGCCGAGTTTGATAGTCGGCGCTGCTGACTTTTCCTGAGGCATTCCATCAACTGAGTTCTGAGATGAGCTACAAAGTATATAACTATATATACAATCCTACCATACAGGCACGCTATATTACCCATACACACTTAGTAAAATTCACTTTAGCAAGCATCTGGAAATTGAAACGGCATGCTAATCAGATAGGGTGCTGCCTTATTGTTATTTTGTTTTGGAGTTTTTGGTTTGCTTACTTTGGCTCCAGAACAATACATGTACCTGAGTGAAAGGGTTAGCACAAGTACACAAACAATGGTGCCAATATTATATACATTCATCTTTAACCATGGGTAAACTCTTCAATGTACTTCCTGTGCTTAAACCAACTGGAGGGACTAGCACTTATTAGGAAATTCAGTGTGGCAGTTTCCGTGCGCATTGTATATACAGCTAGCCTTGCTAGGCCCTGATACAACCAAGTGCGCTTGGGTAATACGTAATACATAAATTACATAAATTTTACATCAGGTAGAGGTAGATCCAAAGGAGTCTTCTCCTATGTCAATTATCAAAGATTTTACCTTGCCTTTCCTCCCAAAAAGAACATTGTGAAGAAATTTAAGATCACCAGGTTTCTTCCTCCGTATTCTCTGTGCCACTGTTCATAAGTTTTAACAGAAAAGGCAAATCAGGGAAAGGGAACATTAGAAAACTACATAAATTTGAGAATGCTTGCTCTAATAGAAAACATTGTGAATATAAGAGCAACGCATAAGGAGATACAACAAGGGAAAGCATAATAGTCCATATTTATCTCTTGGATACACCAATAGTAATGCAGCAATGCTAGAAGATAAACTATTCATAATAATGATAGGGACAAGGAAAAGAAAGTACATAGTGGAAAATGAACGCACCACGTCAACTGAATAGAAAAGAAAGAAAATCCTTAACACATATTTTTCATCTATTCAAAATACCAAGTAGCAAGATGCAACTATAACAGTCACGCAACAAATTGCTGCTTTCCACTTAAATTTAAGCAGTAAAGATCAAAAAATACAAATGAAATCTAGTGCTCATCTAAGGCAATGAAAAACAAACCAATATGTGATAGAATCACAATTTTTTTGGCCTTGACAACTGATGGGCACAAATTTAGAGCAGAAAAATTGAAGGTGCACAGTAACATGGTTCCCCAGGATATTCTCCCTCCTAACAGGATTGTGCATATCTTGCTATGATCTAACATGTTTTTTGCCTTATACCTCGATAGATTACCACATAAACGCCCCAACCTACTTTGTTCATATAACTTCTTTCTGACAAGGATCATACGTGACGCTATAAACAATTTCTATTACAGAAGCTGGTGGAACTGAATATACTTGAAAGTGCTGGGCTTAATATTGGAAGTATGCTTTATGTTGGTTATTAAATATGTCATCAATACTAATTACAAAAACAAATAAATTTAACTGACAGATCACAAGGTTTTGTTCTCCAGTTAGACCACAAGGTTCTATTTTCTTTCCCATAGTGCAACTGCATAATAAAAAAGAAGATGATGCAAAACACGGAAAACAATTAGTTCCACTAGCACCTCCAAATAGACAAGTTTCAAAATATTTTCTATCAAGAATTCAAGAATCAGTAAAACAAAACACCTGATGTGTTACTTGAAAGAATCTCTTTACATAGCAAACAATGCAGAGAATGGCAAGAGGCACATACCAGTTGGTATATCCTTCAGAGGAGTCCCACGTCCCTGCGATTAAAAAAATAACAATTGCATGTGGAAACGAAAAAAATGGGACAATGGATGCAACCAGCAAAGCTTCTCAACCACAAAGTTTCTGTTGGGTTTCTTCTCAATCACCTCAACCAACCTCTCCACTGTCTTCCTCTCATGTTGAGGGCGATCTATACCATATGGGCTTGGGGTCTCCAGCAAACTTTTGGCTTCCCTTGATTTGGAGCCATCCTGTTTCTTATCCTTTCCCTTACTTCTTTCCCTGACACTCGTTGCTTTCTTGTTCTTCAGAGTCTCCTCCTTATTCTCTTCCACCTTATCAGCTTCATCTTTCTTATGAGCAAAGTCCTTTTCTTCTGCAACCTCTTCCTGCTGCTTCTCATCAGCACCATCTTTCTCTTCATTTGCATCTTCCTGTTGCTTATTTTCATGTTTCTTTTACTTTTTTTTCATCTTGCTCTGCCGAATCATCTTTGTCTTGCTCCTTTGATTCATCCGGCTTATCCACATCTGTGTTGTCAACTTTATCTTCCTTCTCTGCTTTATGTTCAACCTCCGCATTTCCTGCCTCAGCCTGTGTTGTCAACTTTATCTTTCTTCTCTTCTTTATGTTCAACCTCCGCATTTCCTGCCTCAGCCTCAGTCATCTTGGCATCCTCACCTTCTTCTGGCTTGGCATTGGTTCCTTTGCATCTGCATGCATTTTGACATCTTCAGAATCCACCAGCTTTTCCGCAGCTGCATCACCATCAGCTTCACCTTCCTTTGCGTCCTCAGCCTCTGCCATCTTGACATCCTTATTCACTACTTCTAGCTCCTTGCTCTTACCAGCATCTTCCTTATTGGTGTTATCCTTGTCATCAGGAGCAGCAACATCTTCAGCTGTTGTGCCATTTGCGACGGCCTTCTCCATTGCAGGTGCTCGGTCGTCATCAGCCAACCAAACCGACCCTTGATGCTCTGACTGCAGATAAACGGTAACCCTAGTAAGGAAACATGAAGAACATGACCTGAACAGTAATTCAAAACCAACAAAAAGGAATTGATTGTTTGCTATAGGCGTGCTATCCAGACACTGCTACCAAGATTCAAACTTTGTTCACAATTCTTTTTCAAGTATAGAGCAAGAAACTAAATTTGAACAATAGAAGTGCAACATCATGGTCCTGGCTATGAGAATTGGAAGGATGCTAAATGGCCTCCAACAAGGCGGCTCCCATAAACAGTACATCAATGCGAGAAGAAATCGAACTGCCAGCACCGCTGAAAGGGCCAACACACCCAATTCGTTGCATGAACACCCGAAACCCCCAGTCATCGAGAATCACAAAATTGTACCACACAAACCGGGGAACAACCAGTACAGGGCCGAAGCAGGACATTAGGTACCCGACCTTCCGCGTCGAAACCCTAGAAATTCAAACCAAAATTTCCAAATTCGGGTGCCACCGAGCAGCTTCACGTTGTCTTGCGGTCAAAGTTGTAGAGATTGAATGAATTTGCCACATTGCATGTCATCTAGATAATATGCTGGTGATGAATGAGTCAAGGCAGCTCGTCACGCACATCTAGGAAACTTGGGGACGGGACGTGCACGCCAGATGTCGCGCACATCCGCGTACTTCTCGTTGAGCCTGCGAATGATGTTGAGGATGAGGGTGTGGTCCAAGACAACCTCGCGACGGGCGGTGAGATCAGGCGCCATGCGCTTGAATTTCCTGCAATAATCCCTAATGGATAGCTCACCCGACGCTTCACCGCACCGAGGAGTTCTTGACCGCCGGTGTGAAAACCCAAGGCTTAATAGGATTGATAGAATATTCATATGAACAAGTTGCAACTTTTTTCAAAAGCTTATATCTAAAGAATTTCGCGGTTAAGCGTGCTTGGCTCGAAGCAATTTAGGGATGGGTGACCGACCAGAAAGTTCTTCACGGGTGCGCATGCGTGAGGAGAAAGTGCGCAGAAAAGACCTATGTTGATCTGCGGGGCTAGCATCAGGGAGGCGGGACATTACAGCAGGGATATGGCCTTTGGCCAAAGGCTCGGACTTCCCGGCGGAGCAGAAGACCCGTAAGGATCCGGTGATTTGCCGGAATCGTCAAAAGGAGACTGTCTTCATATCCTCCCTCAAGTGGGATCTTCCCAGTGAGTTGGGGCGGTGGGAGCATCGTGACTTGATGTGTATTTCCGCTGACCCTTTTTGGATCCCGACAGATCTCCCCTCAGCGGAGACAGAGGTGAGGGTCGTGGAGCTCCTGGGCCCGTACCAACTCACCGAGCATCCGCGAGCGTGGGATCACGGTCCCCGAGCGTGGCATGTCCATGGACAAACCTCCAAAGGGGCAGCAATGGGCCTCGGCATCCGCAACCACCCCGCTCCCCACAGGCGGCGGGGGTGGCGAGGAATTGGAAGAGGCGGGATCAGACGATGGCGAGACCATTCCCGCCCCGGTGCCGCAATCGACGCACCCGGTCACCATCGAGCCTGCTGCTCTAGCTAAGACCTCCCCTAGCTAAGTCCTCCCCTCTCTGCTCAATACCCCTCGAAGGTATTCACCTGGGCAGCCCCAGAAGTTTCCTGTACCCCCCGACGGCGGGATGCAATCCTTTCGGTGCCCCAGCAAGGAGGAGAGCGGCGCCGGTTTGCCCCCTCGGCCCCCTCCCCCTTCTAAACCTGTCTTTTTGGTGTCAGTAGGTCCCGCGCTCGGTAAATGGACTTCCCTCTCTCCGAAGGTGGTGGTCGCCGAGGAGGACGAGGCAAAGGAAGAGCCCGCGGTCCAAGCCTGACCGCACCAGCCGGGGCGGGGCAAAGGGCTCTTCGCACAACCTCCCTCCGAGCAGGCACCAATGAATCTGAAAGATCTCCTGGGCCACCCAGGTCCCCGGCCCCCCGGGAGCTGCTGGCGTCGATGGGGTCCCGCCTGCTCCCTTCCGGCGGTCCAGCCGCTGCTTCAGGTCCTTTGGGCCGACGACCTCCGAGAGGGATTAGCCGCTCTTTGCATCTAAGTGAGTTTCGAGCAGGGTGGGTGCACGACCATGTGCTCCTTCCTTTCCGGAGGCGTAGAAGCGGAATAGCGCCTTGTAGGAGGCGCGGGTGGCGGAGCTAGAGAAAATGGAGGAAATGCTGGCAGGTGGCGCGTCGTCCACGATCTTTCTTGCACGCTCATCAGCATGGGGTGACCGTTTCCGACCCTACCCATCCCTCGGAGGATGCCTCAGCTGGCTTCAGAGGGGTTCCAATGCGTGGGTCATGCGGTTACAGGCTTCGCCAATGTCTGCGCCCAAAACGCTTGGGCGTAGTGCTCTCCTCACGGCTTCCTACACTCAGGGCGATGAGGCAAGCATGAAGGCACGGATGCGGGAGATCCGGGCAAGGTGCCTTCCGACTCGATAGCCTTCTTTGACCAGATCAAGGCGGTCAAGTCGGTCTCCAAGGCTCTTGGCGACTTCTGGGTGGAGCGTGCTCATCTCCTGGCGCTTGATCTGGCCAGCGTAGAGTCTGAGGCGGCACACATGGTGGACAACGTCGGGGAGACGCGCACCTCCCCTCAAGTGTGAAGTGGCTCCGAGCAAGGCGTGGCGCCGTCCCGGCCTCTTTGCCTTCCGCACTCCTTTTGCCAATTAGTTTTTGTAAGTTTCTCTTGATGTCTTTTTTGGAGCATGGCGAAGGTCTACTTACTTTTACCCTTATACTTTTAACGAGGAAGAGAAACTGAAGTTGCATTCCCTTCTCCTTTGTCTCGGTCAATGAGGCCCCCTCGGAAAGTTGTAGCGATGCAGGGCCTCCCGCCCCGCTCGACCTTGCGGCGCTGGTCGCCATATCGAGCGGTGTGATGATCCAAGGATCCTTTCTTCAGGAATGGGCGGAGTGGCTAGAGCGCAACGCCCTGTATCCTAGGCCTTCCCCCATCTGAAAGAGGAATTTGTGGCTTTTATCCGGGAATGTCGTCATCTTTCCAATATGCTTCGTCCCCCGAATGTGTTGCGACTTTGCGATCCCACCGGCCCTTCGCCTTTCGAGGGTCGGGGTAGTCAGCACGCCCCCACCGATGCGGGGGCGACTTTTTTCGAGCTCCCTTCGACATTCCGGAGGGGCTTCGTTCCTTTTCACGGGAGGGTTTGTCCACTTCTCCTCTTCTCCTCTTCCTTGTTCCATTTTCCTTATTTGATTAGATATAAATAAAAAGGTTGTTTTGTGTCTGGGCTTGTATCTTCTTTCGGGAGGGTTCATCCTACTTTCAGGGGAAAGGTTCCTTTTCCTCTTCATCCCTCTGGGCCATCCCAGAAGAAGAGAACTAATTGTTTGCCGGCTGTGCAGGCGTCTTTGCCTAGGGTCCCCTGCCGCTCGTCCGCCGTAGAGAAAGGGAAAGAGCTAGATTCTTCTAACGTGTTGGATCCATCGCCGTCTCGCTTCGAATGGGCTCCGTATGGGGACGCGGTGGGCCCTGTCGACTTTGCTGATGCAGAGTATGGCTGGCGCCTAGCGGCTAGCGATGACCCTCGAGTGCTGCGGATGCGAAGTATGCCCGTCACTTGGCCGTGGAAGAAATTGCGATGAATGCCCATGTCGGGCTCGGAGCGAACCCCATTTCTATACAGGAGGGCCATCTCACAGCCGTGATATGCGAACAACGGTCCACGCGTCAATCTCGACATAGGGCCGAGCACTTCTCGTCGGGTGCCGCCACGCCGCGGCGTGCCCCGGTCACGTCCTCCTGGACCCCGCGGGGGTAGTAGGCGTAGCTTCCTAGATTACCTTAACCGTGATGATTCGAGTAATTTGATCCCTTGTAAAACGACGAGTTTCCCACCTCGATGGGGGCTGCTTTGAATAAAGGTGTTTGTGTCGGTTTGACGCTTTTCTTTGATTTATTTCGCCGCGTTCTACTATGTTTCGCGAGCGGAGCAGGTATGCGGCACGCAACGATCAAGGGTGCTAGCACATAGCCGTTGTGACGCGGCCCTCTGGAAGCGTTTGCTTCCGGCAGCACAGTGGGCATGCGATGCAACGCCTGCGCTCAAGGGTGCTGGCCCATAGCCGCTGTCGCACACCAGAGCGGGCATGCGATGCTACAACTGCGCTCAAAGGCCTTAGCCCTTAGCTGTTTTTGCACAGCGCTTTGAAAATGTTCCGTTTTGAAGCAGAGCGAGCGTGCAATGCTATGCGTGCGCTCAAGGGCATTTGCCCTTTGCCGCTTTCACGCAGCTCTTCGGAAGTGTTACCTTCCGAAAGTAGAGCGGTCGTGCGATACTCTGCGTGCGTTCAAGGGCCTTAGCACTTAGCCGCTTTCGCGTAGCTCTTCAGATGTGAACCCTTCCAAAAACGATAAAAACATTGGCTGATTCGAACAAATCTTTAAACTCTTCTCAGAGGTCGCGTCGAAACGGGAACTTCAAAAGGTGGTACTTCACGGGTGCCGCAATCGACGCACCCGGTCACCATGGAGCCTGCTGCTCTAGCTAAGACCTCCCCTAGCTAAGTCCTCCCCTCTCTGCTCAATACCCCTCGAAGGTATTCACCCTGGGCAGCCCCAGAAGTTTCCTGTACCCCCCCACGGCAGGATGCCATCCTTTCGGTGCCCCAGCATGCTATCGGAGTCCGATAGCGATAGCAAGGAGGAGAGGGGCGCCGGTTTGCCCCCTCGGCCCCCTCCTCCTTCTAAACCCGTCTTTTTGGTGTCAGTAGGTCCTGCGCTCGTCGCCCGCCATGTCACCATGGGATGAGTGTGACTGGGATCCCGATGGAGGACAGGCGGGTGGTAGACCATCGGATCCAGACGCGCGCGGGCCCGAGCATGGGTCGGCGAGTCGGTAGTGGAGGCGGGGAAGACGGCTCCGTTGGAGGTGGAGACGAAGGTCGGGGCAGCAGCTGTTGTGCCTGCACCGACCGGCGACTGTAGACCCGAACAGGCTGCGCGAAGCGCGCAGGAGGGGGCGTCGAGGCCGCGCGTGGCGCGGAAGGGGACACCGGGGCCACGCCTTGCGCGGTAAGGGAAGATGAGGCCGCGCGTGGCGCTGGCACAGGCAGCGGCGCCAGGCGAGGCGTGGTGGTGGGCGTCGGGGCCACCCGTGGCGCTGGCACAGGCAGCGGCGCCAGGCGGGGCGTGGTGGAGGGCGTCGGGGCCACGTGTGGCGCGACAGGGGGCGTCGGTGCCGCGCATGGCGCGGCAGAAGGCACCAGAAGTGGTGTCGATGCACCAGGAGAACCTGCTGAAAAGGATATACAGAAATAGGTGGCTGAACCTCCGGGTTAGTCAAAACATGGAATCCAACTCTGGGTCAGGACTCGGTGTGTGAGAGGTGGAGTAGGGGAAATCCGACTCGTCAAACACAACGAGTCGGGAGATGAGAACACGACAGGAGGTGAGGTCCAAGCAGCGGTACCCTTTGTAGTCTGGTGAGTACCAAAAAACACACAACGGGTGGAACGAGGAGCCAACTTGTGGGGAGCAGTGGCGGAGGTGTATGGATAGCACGCACACCCGAAGACACGAAGATGGTCATACCTAGGAGGGGTGCCGAAGAGAGTGGTGAGGTGTGGGAGCGGGACACACAGTAGAGGGAAGACGGACAAGGAGTTAGGTGGCAGTGTGGAGTGCCTCGACCCAGAAACGGGCAGGAAGAGAAGCCTGGAGGAGAAAAGTATGCACGACATCGTTTGTGGTCCGAATCATCCGCTCAGCCTTGCCGTTCTGTGGAGAGGTATACGGACAAGACATGCGGAGCTGGACACCCCGAGAGAGGAAGAAGTCACGGGAGGTGTGGTTGTCGAACTCACGGCCGTTGTCACACTAGACGGCCTTGATAGTGAGGCCGAACTGCGTGGACACCCAGGCAAAGAAGTAGGGAAAGTCTCGGACTTGGCCCGCAAAGTAAAAGTCCAACAGTAGTGTGAGAAATCATCAACAATCACCAGATAGTATTTGTAGCCAGAAATACTAAGGACAGGAAAAGTCCACAGGTCAAAGTGAATAAGGTCATAAGCATGGGTCGCATGTGAAGAAGAAATTGGAAGTCGAACATGACGACCCACCTGGCACGCATGACAGAGGTGCTCATCAGGGGTCCTGGTATAGAAACACCGATACTACGACTGAGTTGAGCCAAAGCATCGCCAAGTGGTGGAAGAGGGAGTCATGGCGGCGGTGGAAGGGGAAGCAACGAAAGTAGGAAGGCGGAGGGTGTAAAGGGGCCCCGTGTTGTCACACCGGAGAAGTGGACGTAGGGAAGCCAAATCCTTCACCGTGAAACCAAAGGAGTCTACTCAACGGAACAAGAATTGTCAGCGGTGAACTGGCGAATAGAGAGGAGATTATGAACCATTTGTGGGGCAACAAGAACATTAGGAAGGCGGAAGGAACCAGCCGCAGTGCCCACAGAGGTGACAGGAAGACAAGACCAGTTCCTGACCATGATAGAAGAGGGATAGGACGGGTGTGCGTGCGGCGTCAGCAATCCACTCGGCGTTTACCTGCGGGGTCAACCCACGGTGCTGAAGGATTGTGTCGACGTAGATGTGTCCCGCCAGCCATGCCAGTTCGGAGGCTGGTAGGGCGGAGCAGGTGGTATCCAGTTCGTCAAGCACGGGACAGCAGGGCCGACGAACATGGCCGCGGGCTGTACCGGAAGGTGAGGCCCCGTCCTTGAGCCTGAAACGGCCCCATCGAGATGGGCCCTGGCTATAGGCTGGTGCAGGATGGCAAAGATGCACCTCCAAGAGCAGACGGAGGAGCCGAAGCCGGCGCTCCACCGGAGCCACCACCACGCCGCGCACGGCGACGGTTCCCGCCACGGGCTCCTCCATCCCCACTCGGCCCGAGGGGAGAAGCGCCCAGAGGTGAGGTGGCAGGCAGGGCAGGGGAAGGTGATGGCGCATACACGAGCATGGTGGAGGTGGACGAAGAGGACAAGCCGGGCGTGGCCTCGTCCAAGGCGACGTCGTCCCAGACTGGCAGGACGGGAGGGAAAGGTCGCTGACGGGCAAAGATGGCAATGGGGCCCCGATCCCCGATTCCCCGCGGGGAATTCCCCTATTAGAGGACGGGTTTGGTAGAGATTTAAACCCCGCGGGGAATCAAACGGGGCAAATCTTGTCCCCGTCGGGGATGGCGGGGCGGGGATGGTAGGCTGTTCCCCGTCCCCGTTTACCCGCAGCCCCGTTTACATAGCTGTTGTTCGATTTCACCCCCAGCCAAGGTCCAGCTCCGGCCCATGAGAAAAGGCCCAATACCAGTTACCAGTTGTATATAAACACAAAGCTAACCCTAGCCACTCATCCGATCCATTCCTCTCCTCGCTTCTATCTGAACCACGCCGCCACCCGTGAGCCAGCTCGCTGCTCGCCAGTTGCTGCCGCCGTAGGAGCGCAGGACCCTCCGGCCGCCGCTCTCTGTCTTGCACAGGAACCAAGAAGGCAGGAGCTTCCGGATCGAGGAGCCACGGCTGCATGCTTGCGACCTCATCCTATTTTGATTAAGATCGAGATGCAGATTGAGAAGCACTAGTCAATGTCAAGCGGTTCTATTTTTTTATAGTCACTACACACTAGCTGCATGCCTGCATGCTTATGTTCAGTGTATCGCGCATGATTTTTCTTAGTTCTGCCTGCAAGCTATGTGTCCGTGTTATTTATATTTGGATGTGTGCAAGCTATGTTCAACCTTGATGCCTTCTTATTCAGCGTTGAATTGATGACCTTGTGCTCTGCTGCTGTCAATTTATGTTGTACCGTGTATGAATGGGCGGGGTGACAAATGCGGGGACAGGGACCCCGACGGGGATTAATCCCCGCACGGGGACGGGGATGGTAGAAAAAGCTTCCCCGCGAGCATTAGCGGGGACGGGGATGGGAATTTTTCTCCCCGCGGGGACAGGGATAGGGAGCCACTCCCCGACGGGAATTCCCCGTTGCCATCTTTACTGACGGGAAATCCATGTCTGCAGGAGGGCAGCAGTGCGGACACGCTCCTGAGCCACTGCGGCCTCGGTCGTCGCTGCGAGGAGGGCAGAAGCAAGGGCAGCCTCAGCCGACGTGGCGGGAACGATGGACTCACTCTCGAGCCTCACGGCCTCGGTCTTCGCCGCGAGGAGGGCACACGCGAGGGCAGCCTCGGCCGACATGGGCCTAGTGGCGTGAGCGACGGGCAGCAGGCCCAAGCCCAGGCCTAGGCCCTGACCTAGGTCCTAGACAAGGCCCTGGAGTGTCGACCCGGTCGAAACCAGGCCAGGCCCAGGCCCAGATCCAGGCGGAGTAATGGGCTACGCCATTGGAGCGTGAGGGCCGCCAGCCGCGTGCGGAGCGGACTAACCCGCACGCCCATGGCGGGGTGGCGGCACGCCGACAGCTGCAGGAGCCCACAGAGTTACGACAGACGGAGGGGCGCCCGCGCCCAGGTCAGGGAGCACCGGCGTGGCGGGATCCAGAGCCGCCGGGTCGCCCGCGGCCGCGCCTGGCAGATGCATGCCCAGGCTAGCGGCGGCGTCGGCAGGCTCACGCATGGGGGGCACCGGCGAGGAGCGTCGCCTGGAGGAGCTGCGCCGGCGGAGGAGGCACTGGCGCGTCGGGATCCGCGACCAGGCCCACGGCGACGGCCCACGCAGGGAAGATGCCGGCGGCGGCAGATGATGGGGCGCCCAGCGCGCCGGCGGCAGTAGAGGAAGGAGCCACGGCAGAGGGGGCGCGAGCAGAGGAAGAGGAGGAAAGGGGGGAAGCCCGGCGACGAAGGTGGCCGACCGGCCATGGCCGGCGGCGACGGCGCCGACAGTGAGGATGGGGCTGGCGGCTGGGAAGAGAAGGAAGAAAATCCTAGCTTGATACCATGTAGGAGGAAATAGATGTTGTGTATTGCTCCAAACCCTAGAAGGGTGGGATATAGTACAAATACATGGGCCTCTAGATAGGCCAACACCTATATGGGCTATATACTGACAGGTACAAGATATATAGGATAGGATTTCTAGAGTTTGTAGAAACAGAACCAATCAACGAAGATCCTTGCCTAATCAAGACCTAATCTATCCTGGGGGGCGCACGACCACGAGGCACGTGCGGCACCACCCTAATAGCCCAACGGGCCTGCCTGACAGATAATTGGTTTATTGTTTGCTAACAGGAATTTGCATCCTATAGAATTCCATCCCTGGCCAGTTACATCGGCAGATAAATTACTCCTTATGGCAGTATAATATAAACCAAGCGAAATACTACTGTATTTGCCCACTTGGAAACAAGCAAATGAAACATGTATAAGCAGCACTAACAAAGAAGCTACATCTCATGATCACCTAGGCACGGCTCCACATATAGAACTTGTTGGATCAGAACCAAAAGAAATTCAATATTGACCATTTTCACCTACAGCTGAACTAGTTAGTGAGTGACATGGATTATTTAACTGCTCACCTGTGACCTGTCCTTCCCAAACTTGGCATCAATGTCCAGCCGCGGCTTTGCTCTTCCCTCGGTCTGATCCTTAGGTCCTGTTGAAGTGTTAAAAAACAAAATTAAAGAAGAGTCCTAATTTGAGTCTAGATACCACCCTCCCTTTATCATATTAGGATATAGCAGAACCAAAAGAAAATGTAGAGAAGTCCTAATTTGAGTCTAGATGCCAATGGCTGATGCAAAGAGAATCCATAATTCCATGAAGCACAGAAGTGGGTGGACCTAAATTGATCAACTTTGCCAACTTGGCTCAGATTAGCCTAGCATCATCCAATAGGTTTCAAATTATTATCAGATGAAGAGGCAAATGGATTAACAAATTAAAAGCCAGCTAATTCAAGATTTATTTAGTGGTTAAGTTCTTTAAAATTAAGAGCAGATGGAGAACTCAGACAATCTAAATTAAAGAGAACACACAATGATTCTGAAATATTTTGGCAACCAAGTAAGTACAATGATTCTATCTCTAGCCACATTGGATTCCATGGTAAAACTTATGTGCCAAACAACAGAGAAGACTGCAAGCATGCTAGGTAAAGAGAAAACTTGCCTATTCAGTTTCGCTTCACATCCAATGGGAAATCATATGTCAACTAGTTAGGAGCCTACAAAGATCCATGCATGCAGTCAGCTATCACTTATATAAAAAAACAAAAGTATCTTAATGATGAGGCTATTAAGGCAAAGGCATTGGGGGGGTAGAATACCAGTTAGTTGGGACAGGGCAATTTTGCAGTTAATCATGAAAAAAAATGGTGCGAGGGAATCAGATGAAACAGCTTCTCGACATTTTGCACGCAGCCTAACAACCTGTATTAATAACAGATCACAAAATACAGCATCAATATCAAGTGCAACAGAACTAACAAAAGGTGGAAACTCAAAATGTGATTGGGGCGGGTGGAATGAGAGATTTTGTTGTCTATATTCATGGTATACATGCTCATGACAGTTTCATTGTTAATACTGCATCCAAATGTACAAAACCATGCTCAGTTATCTATCCAAACAGCAATGGCATATATAACTAAAATAGCAATGACATACTCAATGGGAAGTAGAGAAGAAACGTGAAGTCACATTGGTAACTCTTGAGAGCTTAAAATTTTAAGGAGGGTGCAACCTAGGGGCTTGTTCTTAATATAGTGAAGTGCAGTTCTCCTGCATGCTCGAGGGGGAAAAAAGAAATTCCAAGCAGGCTTCAATTTACCTTGAGACCACTTGAGCTTATCTTCTCTGCCAGCAACGTTACTTGGTGCACATAAAAGAACCTTGGAGAGATTTAGGTCAAAGAGTCAAAACCTCTCCTTAAATATTTCAAGATAGCAAATAACAAATAACAGACCCATAGTGACGTATCCCTTAACATTGTTTTCCCATGCGATACACAATTGCGGCAGATACGACAGCTTTACCAATGCCATGTGGACCTTGAATAAAACTAACCGGCTTCTGGCCACTTTTAACTGCTAGAAGCCTAGAACATGAACATTCACACCACGAAATTCACAGACAACATCAGATCAAACAACCAATAATAATAAATGTCTGCAGTGAAACTTCTAGCTTAACCAAAGAAGAGACCGATTCACAGACAACATATATGCTCATGATCAGTCTAATAATTTAAAAAATGTTTTTCCCCTCGAACTGCCAGAAGTATTTTCATAATTGCTCAAGGCAAGAAAGTGAACGATTAGGTGTAATATAGGTAATAATCCCAGACAGAACCGACCTGTTGCTTTAAAAAAAAAGTTACAATGCAAAGTACCTATAACTGTAAAGAATTTTAAGCCATTAGAATTGTATCAGGTACCAACACGAGTGGACCGTACATCTGCACAGGGTAAATAAAAAGGTGTAGCACAATATAATACTCAAAAATCACAACCAGCTTAGGTCTGCAAAATGCATCACACAACATCAGATAATTCAAAATACCAGGTGCAATGAAACCCCGCCTCGCTTTTTCTGAGTTGAACGGGAATACCTGAAGAATTGAGGACTTCGATCTTGTTTCATTGAATTTCATGCCCAGCTGTAGAAATGTGCCAACCATTATTAGCAATACCAGGAGATTAACCAATAGAAAGGATATAGGGCGAGATTACTATAAAGTCTATTTTTGCACCTTTAGTCACCAATACAATATAGCCTTTTCTGTAGGTGATCCAGTCACCTCTGGTTCTTGACCACCCTGTTGAGACATTGAACACAAATCAGTACTCATGCCCAAGAAGATGTCTGCTCATGCATGCTGTCACAACAATTGTCAAGCCAGAAACAATCAATTTAACTAAAGATTAGAACATAAAACATCCATTTCCTTTGATCACTAAACAGGCATGCATGCACACTAAGCATCACAACTGCTAGATGCACATTTTAACTTACCACTGATGGTGCATACAGATCACTGTCATAGTTATACCGTATCTTTATTAAGACCACTATGGTCTGTGGGCAATCAACTGTGTAGAACTCGGTGTGCATATCTATGTTTTTTCTTTCACCATAAATGGCAATGACTAACCTCAGGTTCAACTATGCTCCCAGAAGTGCTGTCCAATTCCTTCAACAATCAGTGATGTGACATCAGCATATAACATCTGAGTATTATCAGGGGAGTCCATCTTCTTTCCACCAAAGTATGCCTCAACAACAGTCATCTTTGTAGAGAGATAGAATTGGCTAGGGTTACAATGTACAAGGCCAATGGGCCACACGCCCAATATGGGCTGACCAGCTATACATATCTAACAATCTTAAGATCAACAAAGAAGAAATAGAATATAAATCAGGGCCAAGCAGATTTAGCAATTAGCAATATACGAAAACTGTATGTAAAAACTGAATAACATTGTGAAAATAGTAACACCATTGCACCTGATTTAAAGTTATGGTACCAGTTTTGTCACTGCAAATTGTTGTAGCAGAGCCCATCGTTTCACATGCTGAAAGCCTGCTGGCCTATATTCCACACAAAGAGAAAGAATAGCACATGATGTCGGAACAAGTAGACACAACCAAGCAAGAGAAAGTTGGGAACATACCAGAGCCTTGTCCCTCAACATCTTGAGCATTGAAAAGGCAAGCCTGGCACAAATTAAGAATTTTGAGTGGCACGTAACAGAAGTGCTGACAGAAAATTACACAGCAAACCATGCTTACGTCAGAGTGACAGACAATGGTAGTCCTTCTGGAACAGCCATGACCACAATAGTGACCTAGATACACCTCAAAGATGGTGAGACAAACTGTTAACACCAAAAGCAGCGCACATAACCAGAGAACACAGTACCTACCGCCACCGTGAAGATTCTAACTACCCCACGTATCGTCTGGACTACACTCATCTTCCCTTTCACATATTGCACAAATCCATCAGGACCATAAGTATGCCCAGTGAAGTACCTAGGAGAAAGCAAGGTGATACATATTGATGAACTGCAAGGGCAACAGAAAGCCCAAACATTCCAATGAAAGTAGCCACACCATTCAAACGAACCTGCAGCAGAACATTTGAGCGCATGTCAACTCATAATCTTGGTAAAGGGCAAGCAACATAATAACAAGATCAAACCTGCAGAGGTGTCTCTTCACCCGAATCTTCAGATATGCTTGCCATTAGCAATCCCCCATTCAGTGTTGATTCCAACAGCAGTTACCTGTGCATTACAACAGTAGGATTCAGTTCATAATGCTCCATATTGTTATGCCCACTGCTAGTGATTAAAGAGGAAATGGGCATACATCAATACAAAAGTTTGACACTGAAAGGTAGTAACACTTAGATTTAGCTTACAAAAATTTGCTGCAGAGAGTTAGCCTGTTTCTGTATTACATAAACGTACTTATGCATTCCTTCAGATATTAAACTAGAGTTTCATTCGAATTTTTGTTGGTTTGAATTGCACATGTTTACCGAAAGACAAAACAATATGCACCATCAAGTTAGTTCCTTTGAAAAGGTTTACTTGCAGGAAGTAAGAGAGAAATCACAACAAAACAGCATAATGTTCACAAACTATATCTTAAAATTTAAAAGTGTTTCAGACGTTCGACCAGATTCCTGCCCAGAAAGCATTTGTGACCGAGGAGCATGTTGATACGAAAACTCACCAGCACTGTGCCATAGGCATCGGCAACTTTGCATCCTGACATTAGAAAGGGTGACTTCTGATCTTTGTGTACCTTCAAATAACCAAAATGTAGCAGTGTGAGCTGAGGTGTGTTATTTCCAAGGCCACATATCAGGTAACTTACAATTTTACTTTCTCCTGTCATGCTTGATTCATCACTGGAAAATGAGTGGCCGCTGATAAGGATTCCATCTGCTGGGACCTGGCAAAGAAAGTGCAGCATATCCTTAGAAATCGTAAGTAGATTTGTGGCTTGAAAATGAGGCTCGGATGCTCAGCGTCCTTCTCTACCTGGTCTCCAATCTTGAGAGGGAGATCTCCAACAGCCAAATCATACCTGATTCTCCTTCCACCTCTAACAACCTGAATGACATTATTCACAACGTCGTTTGGGATCAACAAACAAACTGATAAGAAGCTATGCCTCTAATCCTGACCTCCAGTCGTATGTTTTGTTTCTCTTCGTTCAAATTTTGGAATTGCAGTGATTGCTTGTAGTCGCTGATAGTGGAAATGAAAATAAAAAAAAAGAATAGTGGCCATTAAACTGCAAGTCATACATACTTCAGTTGCATTTTATTGCTTTAAACAACTACTGATTTTGCATCATTAAACTTCTCATATTGTCATGAGCTTTATCATCTACTACTAGATGCGAATAGAACAGACACAGCTTGTTGTATGACAAAGAACACAGAAAACAGTCACAGAGAAGTCTTAGTGGCGCACCTGTAACAAATACAACTAGGAAAACAGCAAAGGCAATGCTCGCTCCATCATACCAACCTTCTTTTATACCCTAATACAATCATACCCAATGTAAACAAAAGAGCTGAACAGATACAAGGGAATAAGATGAAATAGCATGGCTCTGTATCAAAATTGTGAGCACTGTAAACTAGATGAAGCCACATAGATTTGACATATACAGACTCAACAGAGGGAGAAAGAACAAAACATTCAGCTAGACAAATCACAGTTGGGAAAGTTGTAGAGGGGAGTTCAAGAGTACTGTAATGGCCACCTCTGTTGTTATGCCCAAGGCCAGTGAAACAGCAGCAGCGACCATGAGGATGATTAGTGTCAAATCTTTAAAAGCATCCCAAACGAAAGCCTAAATAAGAGGTGCATTACAGCAGGAGTTACTAACCCAGAGAGAAAAAAAGTTGTTGCATCATAAATGATAGAGGAAGTCTAATTATACCAAAAAGCTTCTTCCTTTTTTACGAGGGTATGTGTTCGAGCCAAATGCATTTCTCCTTGCCATCAAATCTGCATCATCTCCTCCACTAATCCCCTTCTCCATATCAGTTTTTAGCATATTAGCTACACCAGAAATCTGTAGAGGAAATTATAAGTTCATCATAGGCAGGTTAAATGATAATGACAGCACAATTAGCTTACCCCTTCATATTGTTGCAGAGCAGAGTAGTTGTGATCTCTTGTCAATGCTGTAAGCTGCTCTTCTTTGATTCCGAAGCCAAGTGCACCATCAGGATGTGGTGGTACTGCAGAAATCAGGGTTGAAGCAAAACATATTAAAAAATCAACAGGATAGCTTCAATTTAATAGACTACACATTGAATACGAATCACCAATACACAATAGATATTATAAGGCAACGAAGCACCTCCACCTCCTTCTGTTACTCTTATTCCTGATCCTACTCCTTCTACCACATCCACTCCACCACCACCTCCGCCCTCTAAACCACCTATAACACATGTCTACACTCGTCGTCTTTTTTGCACAGGGCTTATGCCTAGTCCTATCTCCTCGGAAAAAGCACCCACAAATTTGATCTGTTTCTCTGCAAGACCTAATGCCAAGTGGAAACAGAACAAGCATCCATAAACTAGTACCATCATAGCTGCTCCAAAAGCAGAATCAGCTACCCTATCATTCTCAAACATGCTTGGGATGCTTTCCAGCAACGGCTCCAGATTCTCCCAACATTGAAACCACAAAGGAAAGGTTGGATGATTGAAAAAAAAAATGTTATCAAGCAATATAGATATGTCGTTCTCTGGAACGGAAAACTGAACTAGTAAGAAATAATTACCTGGATGTTTGGTTATCTCAGCCCCAAATTCTTGCATTGTCAGGACCCATCTCTAACTTCACAAGCTATCATTCCAAAGTTTGGGACTATTGAGTTACCTGGGCATCAAAAGCGGTTCAGAAATGAAGCTGAGACATCAGAGATGTAGAGACTTTGTG
Source organism: Urochloa ruziziensis (assembly GCA_015476505.1). Taxonomy (NCBI): domain Eukaryota; kingdom Viridiplantae; phylum Streptophyta; class Magnoliopsida; order Poales; family Poaceae; genus Urochloa; species Urochloa ruziziensis. The sequence goes on from WEIB01000314.1 coordinate 40,673, forward strand.
AAGTCAATTTATAAATGCTAACAGCATTCAAAATGCATTTGCTTCATGTAATGCACCAGGAACTATGGAAAACTCTCATTCTATATTCGAATTTCTATAGGAGACACATGAACTACCTGAGTTGGCAGCGCTCCTCTTAAATCAAATACAACATAATAATTATTGATAAGCACAATTTCAGTAAAACCAAATGTCAATACACAAGTCTCTGAATTTTTGTCTTTGGAGTCCTCAGGTTGCATAAGCTGGGTTGCAAATCACTCTTAAACCTAAAGCTACATCATGAATCTGGGATCTCAAACAAAAAACACACTGAAAGAGAACCTCAAATCTAAACCAGATCCTAAATTCTCTGCAAGACATAATGCCAAGTGGAAATAGAACAACACCCATAAACTAATAACTTCATAGCTGCTCCAAAAGTTGAATCAACAACCCTATTATTCTCAAACATCCTTGGGATGCTTTCCAGCAACTGCTCCAGATTCTCCATATAATTTCTGGTATGTCAAAATCAGACACCATTGCACCCACAAAGGCAAAAGGCCCACTACATTCTAAGACATACAGAAAAAATTATGGGAGAAGTCCACCTAGTACACTATGTTTTACCAAAGGCAAAGATGACGATACTGCTGCCTCTTCACCACCATGAAAAATTGAAAAAGAACATTGAAGGGCTGAATAAATTTATCAGAAATTAAAGGATGAATGTTACTAGTATAGCTTATCATAAAGATAACTGACAAACGTGCATCCTATTGCTGATGGCTGTACCACTAACAGATGTACTGACGAGTTACAATTTATTAACTATATATATTTTGAGGAAGTATTTTTCTCTCAAATACACAGGAGAGTGCAGTACCTTGTCATAATCAGCTTCAAGCTTAATCAGCGGAGAAAAACACTGCCAAAAAAAAAGAGAAAAGATATGCCAGTTAGAATGCTATAGGCAAACTAATGAGCTTTGAATGCCAATAGTAAAAGGCAATCACAAGAAATAGAAACACAGAGATTTAGCTTCATAAACTTCTAACCTGGTGAGCATCTTCATAGTTCAAACCAGTGGCTGAGGTTCATCATCTACACCAGGCTTTTCTAGATCTTCAAGGAAGGCATCAGGATTTGTCTTCTAGAGCTCTTCCACTTTGTTAATTTTAGGGTACCTGGAAGAAGTAAAGTGCTCGATCATCAGAAAGTTAGTAGCTTTAAGTCAGGAACATATGCATGGTAGACGAAGCATCATAAGAAACCACTTGCCTTCACAAGCCATCAAAAGAAACACCTGTTCTCAATAAGAGGACACCACTGACTGAGATCCAAATTCATATCCCTCAATGCAATAACACTAAGCCACGGCTCTCTGCACAAAAGAACTACAACATTCTCCAACTTTGCTGAGATAGACCCAATAAGAAATATATTTAAACAACCACAGTTATAGCATTCAAGAATTTATTTCTCCCAAAGGAATTATGCAGAACAGGAAAGAATACTCTTTAGATATTACAGAGATAGAGGAAGAATAGATGGCCTAAAAACATAAAATTATTTTGAAAAAAATAGCCCCTAACTTTCTCCTACATCATTACCTTTTTGTTGAATATCAAATTTTGGATCAACTTCAGAAAGAATGCAACCATGTACAAGCTAGTGCCGTGTTGTTTCCTTTATTTTAATTCCACCACTGAACTTCAGACACCCACCCCATACATAAATCATTGTGAAAAACAGACAAAATCACACAACAAAGCTCTCTTTTTAGAGCTATTCACCAGAAATATTTTCCACATTCAAGTAAAATAGATCAGCCCAGATCAAAGAATTATATATATCCATCTATCACTAAAGCTCCCTCCCCCTCCCTCCCATAGACAAAATTTGTGCTAGGGCTGACAGTTTCAATGTGTAACATGTCAACTTGGTTTCTTAGTCTCCCCCTTGGTGAGTGTATTGACAACATTCTAGCACAAAGTAACAGTTTGAGAGGCCAAAGCCCAAAATCTCATCCAAGTGATCAAAAGCCAAGTAAAAGCCAATATCAAAGTCACTTGGGATGAGAAAAACTATAAAGTCAGGATGTGATATTAAATAGGCAACACCCTCATTCAAGTGAACAAAAGCCACATAAAAGCAAAGATCCAAGTCACTTGGCATGAGAAGCATTACAAAGGCCAAACCAACATTTACCGAAAGACATGGGCAACGACTCGACACAACCGAGACAAAAGACATGATCCCTCGAGAAGAGACACCAGCTCAACACAATCATGATTTCATGCCTAAGCATGCGAGTCAAATACCGAGTCCTTCAGGCAAGTATCAGAGGAGCAGCAAAAATAATCAAAGCATGGGCGTTCAAAGATTTATCCAAGCAAAAATTACCCCCACAACTTCTCATCTTTAGCTAGGCAACTTCGAGGATCAACAATGCTTACTTTCTTGCTTTCCTTGGAGGGTTTTTCTTTCATCGTAGAAATAACCACCCTGCAACAAGAATTAAACCAATACTCTCTTCCAAGCACTCACAAGTCCCTCAATATATAGTGGCGATCCTATTTGTTTTGCAAGCTCTCATCTCTCAAAAATAATCACTCAAGTATATGGTGGAGCTTGGAAGGGCTAGCAAAAGTTAATACAAATATTATCAAGTTAAGAAAATTCTCTAATGGTTGCTTACCTTTCGAGCCAATGATCATGAGAATATCACCATAATGTGAGGGTTTCAAGGATGAGAAGATTTAGAATGGTGGACATGTGCAAGGGCAAAGAAAATAATTGACTTCGAGGCACAAGTGTCGTCCTCGTTGTCGGATTGCACATGGTTGGAATTGAAGATTTGTTCTTAACAAGGCGATCTTTCCTTTGCACTTCTCTTGTTCTTCCGCTGACAGAATTCTCCCTTCTTTTATTTTATTTCCTCTCTCTTTTCTCTTCTCCTTTTTCTTATTTTTTTCTTCTTATTCTTGAATTTCCATCTCTTCTCCAAACCTCCTCTGGCTTGACTTCGGCTCTGTAATGCCTGTAGCTGCACCGCGAGATCGAACCAGGAGAATGAGCTATTAGCAGGGGAAGTCGGAGGACAGGATCTCGAATCGGGAGGGGAAGACGACCCCTTTCTTCCCTTTCTGTTTTATGCTTTGTTCTCTGTTCTTCCCTTTCTGTGTGCTTCTGCCCTTGTATAGAACTGAATCCTCTTGGGCTTGCTCTTGGCAAATGGGCTTGACAGCCTTGACTTCTCTTGGGCCACAGCACCAACGGATCATGACAGGATCTCATCTTTCGCGCACCTTTCTAATAATTTACAGATTTGATTTATGTACCAACTTCGCTAGAGATAGAACAAATCTTCAGATATTGGGTTGTGTTCAAGAAAAGGTTATAAGATCAAGAATTTGGGTTCAGGTTTTGGAATCCGGTGGATCATATGAGTGTTCCGATGAGGAACTCCCATCACCGAATATAGACGAGGCTAGCAATAAGAGATAAAAGCAAGAACATGATCAATGCTCGAAATTGAAACTCCCAAGAGAGAAAGATCCTAACCCAATTCATTGCATCATCTTTGCTTATAGTGGCACGATTAAAGGTAAATCTTTAAGCTTTAGATGGGATAGGCATAGCTCTCAACTTGGAAAAGAATTGATTAACCTTGTATTGCAGGGGTTTTATATAAGCAATAAAAACAAATAACCTCCAATTAAGCCTTAGTCGTTAGCAAAGTTGAAACCAAAGCGCTAGATCATGATAGAACATGGGTATTGCAGGAATAAATCAATTACTAAGCTCCACAACAAAGATTTTACTTTAAGACAAGGCTCATGATCAAGTGCTATGAAGACAAAGTAAAAGACAAGCTTGCAAAGGTAGATGAATTTGCACGATCCGGGAATTTATTCAAAAAACAAAACGACTCTAGACCATTTGTCTGCGGAACGATTTCTCATGCAACAATTCAGCAAACAAAAGTAGTCAAACAAGGTCCCATGGTCATTATTCAATATCAGGTTGCTATAGAGCTAAAGAATCTGGGCATCACAACAACTGATGAAAGATGAAAAGAAGGCAAGCATATGTCAACATCACTAGATGAAATTTCTCAAAAATAACAAATAAACCAATAGATAGTATGAGACTCGATATCTGCCAACAGCCCAGCAATATATATCATATATGCAAATAAAAATGGTAGGTTCAGCAGAATATATGTACCACATGTGCAACTTAAATTGAGAAACAACTAGACTGGACTATATTTTACATGATCAATCACAAGTGTTTCAGACTTCGTGGTATGATAAACAATTAAGTTCAATAGCTTCATTGCTAAGCAGTTTCTCTATACATACATAGAAGAAACTAAAGCTACAAGAATTTAAACTACGGAAAGTTTCCAGATCTGAAACAAATTTTCAACAGCATGTAACAAATCATAAGTTCAAACAACATATTTATGCATGCATTGCCTTGCTGCAGGCATATGACTGCATGAGGGAGATTATTTTGTTTCAGTCACCATTGATGGATTATCACAAATGTCCAGAGTATTATCAAACTATATATAGCAACATTCTACCAAAACAAACTATATATACCAACATTCTACCAAAACAGGACTTCAACTTACAGTTTTGTACCTAGTTTCAAACAAGCGTAGGCAAATTAAGTGACTTCGACTTACCAATATCTCTCTTTCATATTCTGTTAGTGGCTCCACTGTACATGCATAAAAGAAATTAAAAGCCATGAGGAGACACAGTTAGAATTACTTATACTGAAAGTGTAGAAAATTAATTCGTAAGAAAATAAATTTAATTCTTAACAAATATGGATAACAGTGATGAAAGAAAATATGCCAACAAATATGGATAACAAGAGCAAAGGATTCCTCTGATGGCATTATCTCATTTTAGTGAGCATTTTTTTCTCTGTCAGGTGGTAGAACTAGGACTGTTCAGTTTCAATCCATCTTACTTCTTTTTTTTGATACTTCGATCCATCTTACTTATCTAAACCTAAACCAAGTGCAGAGAAACTTCATAAACTTTGACCACTAACATACATAGAAGTAAGTCCAACTTCTTTAGGTGGAGTAAGTGATCTCCTTGTGAGTACCAATCAAGATAATGAAACAAACGCAAGGGACATCGAACCATGACTGTATGGTTTAACATAAACTCACCATGCTTCTCCCTTAACGAAGGCAGTACCTGCACAAAGTTAAAGTTAAGTGAGAAAACTTGCAGAAGCTAAATGTACAATTTAGTCTCCAGTCATGCAAAGATGCACCATCAAACAATAAATTAGAGACCTAGGAAAGCTCCTTAATGTAGAAATGATAATAAAAACCAACGGCCATGTGCACTCAGTTATGCAAAACCTTTATTTAGCTTCCTATCATAAACTCCTTAAACCTGTTTAACTTCTACCCATTAAAAAGGTGCTTCAAGCTTGCAAATAGGTATTTTATATATGGTCATATTTTAAATACAAGTAATGAGCTCCAATGTACAAAGGATAAGCACAGAACTGTTGCTGGACAGGTCAAGTAACTAGTCTAATCGTTTTACCAAATCAAGATGCTTCTAGTTAAAACAAAGAGTTCCAATTATCCTGGAGAGATCAAGAGATGAGCAACATAAGGGGAAGAGAAGCTGATGGCTAATACTTCAATATTTGCAAGCATATTTAAGTTCTGATTATCTCAGGAACATTTCAAACATAACACAGAACAAACCAATTCTAAAGGGCGCAACCAGCTATGTGTCGCTCTCATTTCTACCCAAAAAGTGAAACGACATGCCATTATACAGAGTGAATGAAATCCTCCTGGATGCACATTATGTGTTCACTACCCTTGTTCAGCCCAAAAAGGAAAACCCAACAAAGAGCAAATGAAATGGCCAGCGGCCACACAGGAACATCTAATGAAATCTACCCCAGAGCTATCAAAACACCAGGCCCAATGCAAGATACCTTACGGGTACCAGGTTTCCTAGTTCTATTTGTTTGTGCTGCACCTTTGGCCTATTAAGAAACTAGTACCTCTCATAGGCGTGATAAACAAACGAAAAACTGAATCAGAGCACACAAACTCAATTAAACTTTCCAGGTTTGGCCTTAGAAATATAGGGAACATAGTTTTCTTTTCTTTCCTTAAGACAAAATTTGATCTACATAGCACACAAGTTGATCATCTTCCATCACCTGACAACTAGATTAATTCAGATGCAGGTTCACGTCAAGTTGAATTAGTAATAAAAATGCCGGAACGTGAATTTTGGTGACAAACAAAAAATATGCACTGTTATAGAGACATGGAACCTGCATGGTTGTTCAGGCTAGGGATAGCAAGATTGTAAATAATAAAACTTTTCACAGATTTGGCCTCTCCCTCTCCAGCACGTCAACCCAAGCCTAAACATGATTAATCACCCGCAGCACAAGACAAATCAGATGGATGGCAAGTTAATTAATGAACCAACCAACAAACGGAGGAGAGAGAAGAATCAGGGTCACTCACCGGCCTTGAGCCTCCATGGACGTGCGCAGCATGACGCCGTGCTCTACGGCAGCAGTGGTGGCAGGTGTTGATGACGAGGCACCTGGCCTTTGTGGCCACCTGGAGGTCGACGTTCACCTTGGTGCCACTGCACACGATGGCCCAAACCCTAGATCAGGATCTAAATCAAATTGGGCAAATCGGAGAGGGAGGGAGAGATAGAGAGAGGAGGGAGCGAGGGAGAGATCCTTGACCTGAGCAGCGAGGAGGGCCGGCGGCAAAGCAAGCACCGCATCGGCAAGCACGATACGGCAGGAGCCCGGCGGCGCACGCGGGCACCCCGGAGGCGAGAGGCAGCTGCGCGCGCAGGACTGGATCTGAGAGGAGAGGAGACCGTGAGAGGCGGGGAGAGAGAGGAGGCCGCCATGGTGGGACGGGACTAGACGCGCGCGGCGCGTATACCTTAGGCGACGACGAAGCAGCCCTGGTGGTCGGCGGCGTAGGAGGGGATGATGAAGCAGCCCTGGTGGGGATACAGTACCTGGGTACCTCACGAGCAAGACTGGCAGCCCACCAAAAGGGGGGCGGCCCAGCCCATCGTTCTGGACCTGAAGACGTGCGGGACAAGTCGGCGCACGGAGGAAGGATCTGGAAGAAAAAGTTCTAGTTGGAATAGGAATTATTGTAAAGAAGGAAAGGATTCTTAGAGATAGGATCGAATACAAACCGACTTGTAACCTTGCCCCCCGATATATAAGGCGGGCAGGGACCCCCTCCAAAGACCACGAAATCTTTCAACTCACAATCCACGCAATACAACACCCCAAAACAGGACGTAGGGTATTACGTCGAGTCGACGGCCCGAACCTGTATACACCCCTGTGTCTGTCCATCCTAACCATCCTGCTTCCGATCTTTGCGATCTTCCCTGCATTACAAATCACTTCCGTGGGCTACCCCGTGGAAGACTGCCGGAGATAATATCACCGACAGTGGCGCGCCAGGTAGGGGATATCGCCGAGATCAATCTGGTAAGCTCGATGGATCGCGTCAAGATCTTGGACAGCTGCAACCTCCCGGACGTCGACGAAGTCGAGATCCAGTTCGGGGACGTCATCACCACCGCCTTGGATACCCAAGCGGCAGGAGCTACGGTCGCCACGGAGGTTTCCTCTCTGGCGCCGACTTCGGCAATCACGGCCCAGTCCGGTCCGATCGCATCTGATCGTGCCGACTCTACCCCGCTGAGTCCATCGCAAAACGCGAGGCCAGACCAGTCGGGAACAGATCTACAATCGCTCGGTTCCGATCCGGCTCCTGAGAGTCGCGTCGCCGAGTCATCGCAGAGCGTAAACGCTCAACCAACACGCATCCAGAGCCCTGAGGTCATTACTGTCCAGACCCCTGGCTTTTGCGCGCTTGCTCAGAAGCAGAAGATGAAGGACATCGTCCATACGGATGACTACTTCTCTGGGAGCGACTCCTACGGGTTAGATCTACTGGGACCTTCAATCCTGGACGATCTGCCGGAAGGATACACAGTGTCCGACGCCTCTACAGAGCCGGAACTACTAGGATCACTCGGAGAATTGACTCCGAGTAGTTTGGAGCGTTATACGCCCACATCCGACTTCTCCGAGTCCGAGGAAGACTACCTCGCACAAGAGGGAGTCGGGTCATATTGCTACATGGTGGCGCCAGCAACGCCAACCAATCCTGTCTCAGAGGACGAGGTCACTCCAGCTGAGGAGACGACTGAAGCCAGGAACCAGCGTCGAGGACACAACGCCAGTCGGGCGACTCGCAGAGCCGCACGATCGCACGGAGCCACCGCGTCAGGATCTGGCACTGCTCGACTCCAGGAGCCTCACTCTGAAGATCATCGTCGCCAACGGGATCAGCACGACCGGAGGAGCACCCGGAACTTGATGCGCGACGGCATGTTCGAGTTCAACGGATACGACGTCTACGAGACGCCGGTCCAGAACCTCGTTACTATCAACGAGGAAATCAATCGGCTGCCACCTAGCACTCCGGGCCTGGAGAAGGTAAGGGCTCTCGTGCAGGCCGCTTCCGTCCAGGTTCACCAGATGCAGGGCAGAACGACCACGGACGCTCCTGAGCCCGGTCCGTCTCGACACCGGGCCAGCGGCGGATCGGGTCGTGATGAAGACCTCCGCACCACGATCAACAGAGATCGAGATGCGAGGGACGTCATCCGCAACAGCACCGAAGAGCGCCACCGTGAGGAAATCCGACGGCGCGAAGAGTACGATCGGGATCATGGAAATCCCCGTCGTAACCCCAACAGGAGCGGCTACTCGACGGAGTCAGACTACTCTGACCCCTCCGGTAGCCCAAGGCGCGGCAACAACGGCGGTCGCACTCCGCCACGCGGACGAGTGCTTCCACCACCCAGGCGACCGACTCCGCCAAGAGAGCGAACTCCACCACGCAGCAGGACCTACCGACGGGACTGAACTCCACCCAGGACTCGGAACTATCGAAGGGACCCGTTCCCTGCCCAGGGACCGGGATCACAGGAGGGACAGCACACCCCCAAGAGCAGCTGACGGATCGGGTCCGAGCGATTCCCGCCCTAGAGGT
>WEIB01000313.1:0-51336 GCA_015476505.1 Urochloa ruziziensis
CCCGGTTGGTACAGAGGGATCATCCACCTTCGAAGATCATCGGGAACTTGGATGAACGTACTACACGGTCGAGGTCACAGAATATCTCACATTATGCTCATTCTGCTTTTGTCGCGTCTTTTGAGCCCAAAAATGTTGGACACGCTTTATCTGATTCTGATTGGGTCAATGCCATGCATGAAGAGCTTGAAAACTTTGAGAGAAACCAGGTGTGGAAGTTAGTAGAACCAGCTCCAAATTGCCATCCTATAGGAACCAAGTGGGTGTTCAAGAATAAGAGGGATGAGGGTGGTGAGAAAGTGAGAAACAAAGCGAGGTTGGTTGCTCAGGGGTTTTCGCAGCAGGAGGGGATAGATTATGAGGAGACATTTGCTCCTGTTGCCCGTTTGGAGGCAATTCGGATCCTTCTAGCATTTGCAGTTGCTAAAGGGTTAAAATTGTACCAAATGGACGTGAAGAGTGCCTTCTTGAATGGGGTGATCGAGGAAGAAGTGTATGTGAGGCAGCCCCTGGGTTTTGAGAGTGAGAGATACCCACACCGAGTGTACAAACTCCACCGAGCTTTATATGGCCTAAAGCAAGCACCCAGAGCGTGGTATGTCAGGTTGAGGGGGTTCTTGCTTAGCAAGGGGTTTGTGATGGGAAAAGTTGATAAGACGCTCTTCTTGTTGAGAAATGGCAATGATCTTTTAATCGTTCAGATTTACGTGGATGATATCATTTTTGGTGGCTCTTCTCACGATCTTGTTGCCAAGTTTGCAGACGATATGAGCAGGGAATTTGAGATGTCGATGATGGGAGAGTTGCAGTTCTTTCTCGGGCTGCAGATCAAGCAAACCAAGGTGGAACGTTCGTGCACCAAAGCAAGTACACAAAGGACATTCTCAAGAAATTCGACATGAGCGACTCCAAACCGATGACTACGCCGATGAGTACGACTACAGCTTTGGATGCGGATGAGGACGGAGAACCAGTGGACCAGAAGGAGTACCGGAGCATGATCGGCTCCCTCCTCTACTTGACGGCGACGAGGCTGGACATACAGTTCAGCGTGTGTCTGTGCGCTCGTTTTCAGGCTTCACCTAGGACTTCACGTCGTCAGGTCATCAAGCGGATTTTCAGGTATCTCAAGTTTACTCCTGAGCTGGGTCTTTGGTACTCTGCTGATTCCACACTTGCGCTTCATGGTTTTTTTGATGAGGATTTTGCTGGGTGTCGTGTTGATCGCAAGTCTACTTCTGGTCAGTGTCAGTTTCTTGGTTCGTCTCTTGTGTCTTGATCCTCTCGCAAGCAGTCTAGTGTAGCCCAATCCACCACAGAGGCCGAGTATGTTGCTGATGTTAGCTGTTGTTCTCAGTTGCTTTGGATCACCTACACCTTGAGAGATTTTGGATTAGACATGTCCCATGTTCCACTTCTTTGTGACAGCACCAGTGTCATAAGCGTAGCCAAAAATCATGTGCTTCATTCCAAAACCAAACACATAGAAGTGAGGTACCACTTTCTGAGAGATCATGTGGAGAAAGGAGATATTGAGTTTGCCCATGTTTCTACCCAAAACTAGCTTGCAGACATTTTCACCAAACCACTTGACCAAGCTACCTTCACCCGCTTGCGAGGGGAACTTGGTGTGTGTGCGTTTTACTGAGCTGGGTTTTGGAGGCTTCTCTTGTATCATATGTATACTATTGTAGCATCTTTGTATCTTGATGTACATTTTTCTTGCTTTTGTATCTTGATTTCATCTTTTGTATCATATCTTAGGATGAGCTTCTCCTATATGCAGTGATTGCTACAACTTGCTACATTTTAGAGTATAGGCAGGCTGGCTAGGGATTGATTGTATGGATGGCTATGCTCTTGATGGTTTTGATATATATTCTATTGAGATAGTCTCTTTTTGAATTAAAATGACAAACTGAACTTAAACTCTTTCACCCATGAGTAAATGCCTTTGCATGTCTTGTTTGAGCCGAAATGGCTGTATCTTGCTTAAGATCATGCTAGGATGTGATATTCTTTTCAATTGGGTCAAAGACCTTTGTCATTGTAAATGTTTAGCCCATGCTTTATCTTGTGGAAGAGCATAAGTTTCTTTTTGTCGCAAAGACATTTCATGTACCATGCTTAATTTGAAAAACTTGAAAAATGAGATGTCTATGCATGAAAGAAGACAGATGAGGAAAAGATATATTTGCAGAAAATTATGCTCATGTCTCTATGCTTTCACCATTGCACACACTTGCACACATGGGTGCCAAACGGTTGCATGTTGTTTGCCGGAGAAGTCTCCCATGAGAAGTGAACACATGGCTCCGTGGTTTGACATGACATGAGATAGGACTTGGGCGTTTATGATGATCTTTTGTCAAGAATGCTTGTCCTTTCATGTTTTTAGTGAGATGAAGTTCATTTTTGCTTGAACAATCCATGGTTAGGACTTTGCTCATGTGGTGACTTTTTGATAAAACTACACAACTTGCCCATGGCCTTTGTCAATTGGATATATGTCTTCACCTTCTTGATGGCAATGCCCGTGTCACATGATGAACTATCTTGTTTGCCTCTTCTCTAACTTGTAGCATTTTGTATTGCTCATTGTATATTTGAGAAGCTTGTAGTTGCATTTTGCACATTTTTTCCTTCATTTGTGCATTGTCAACAAGGGGGAGAATTTCTGGAGCATTTTGCAAGGGGGAGAAGTTGTTGAATTTGTGAGAAAGCTTTTGCGCTAGAATTTGTTGGATTTGTGTGAGAGATTGAAAGTTTTGCCGAAGTGAGAATTTTTGAAAAATTGTGAAGTTTCTGAGAGTTTGAGCATTGAAATATCTTGCTAGGCATATTTGGAAGGTTTTCAAGTTGAAACGGCATCGTTGCGAGTTTGCTTGTGCAAATTTTGCAATTTTGGAATGGGCGGTTTAACCGCCCCCCTTGGGCGGTTTAACCGCCCCTGTGCTGTGTGCACATGAATTGTGGAGATTTGAGCCATTTTCGAGTGTTTTTCGCATGCACAAGTTCACTTGTTCAGGGGGAGTGGGATCTTTGCAGGGGGAGTGCTTTGAGTGTTCTGAAACGTAAATTGGAAATTTGTGATTTGTGCTTTGTGCTTTTGCTCTTTTGCCGATGGTGTTGAGCCCTTTCGCTTCTTCTTGAAGGGTCGGCGTTTCTGGAGCTTTCTCTTGCGAAGTGACTTTGTTCTCGGCTTGTTCTTACTTTTAGTCACTTGCTTGAGTCTTATTTTCGATTTCTTTTATATTTTCTTTATATCATTGGTTACTATGTGTGTGTTGTCAATGCACTCATCAAGGGGGAGATTGAGGACCCGGTGTGTCCGAGGACCGGTGGATGGTCGCTTCCTGGTGTGATGAGTGATTGACAACGTGGTGTGGATTGACGTTTCCCTTGGCTCAAGTATTGCAGGTGTAGAATGCGGCTTGGTTGCATTGGTGCAGGTGAAGAACAGGCGCGAAAGGTCTTAGCCATGGCGGCCTCCGAGGCAGCGGAGAGACAAGTAGGCTTGGTTCGAGGGACCCGGTGGCCAGATGGATCAAGTGCGGTTCACATGCTGGACAAGAACGAGCAAGGGGACGTGGTTCCGGTGCGAGGTAGCGGCTCACAACCGAAGCTCGTACGCGGACGATGAAGCCGGTGCAAGGTGGCGGCTAACGACCGAAGCTTGCGCGCGGGGTTTGGTGATTTGGCCACAAAATAATCGGTGGACGGTTTCCCTTGGTTTGGGCCTCAAAACCAAGGACCGAGGACTCGACGTGGCGAAGATGGGCTGCTAAGCCAAGTGTGGCTGCCAGGGGCGGTTTAACCGCCCCCCAAGGGCGGTTTAACCGCCTCCCCCTAGGCCGGCGCAAAATCGGCGTCGAGGAGCTTCGATCCCGAGGACACGCGGCGTGACTGCAAGGCTTGCGTCGGAGGGAAGCTAGCTTGCGGTGGAAGGTGTCCCAGCCGGAAAATATCTGAAAACCAAATGTCAAATTTGCCCCTGAGACGTATGTATCACTTAGGGGTAGTTTAGTCTTTAGAGCACCACCACTTGGACTATTAATAGGCCCCCCAGGGCATGGTGGCTGCTATCTCACTAGTTATCTCTTTAGTTCTCTTTGGTTTTCTCCTTTGAACTAGTTTCCCCTTCATCCCCTCCACCTAGAACTATTTCGAATCATTTCTAGTTTGTATAGGTGAATTCATGGTTTTGTGATTGAGGTTGTGCTGCTCATCTTTGTGCCATGATTTGAATCCACGAGCTCCCTTTTCTTTTTCTTTTTTCGGAGGTATTTTCGGAGCTATTTTTGGGGGATTTTCGTTCTTCACTTTTTAGGGCGTTTTATCTCGGATTTCTTTGGGGGATTCACGTATGAGTGCCTTGTGCCTCTTTTGCTGGTGATCTCTTGCCCCCAAACGCCGGGAATCGCTTTGGATTTAAAGTTTTCGGGATGAACTCGAGGTCATGGTGTTCTTCACGAGATCTGAGATTCCGGGAGTTCTAGCGAGTTAGAGGCCGAGATCTTTTGGGAAAACACTCCACTGGAGGTCTATATCATCTAACCAAAATCTCGCCTCAAGTGCTCAAGCGGTTTGGGAGATCCACTTTTGATTTGACTTTTTCCCGTGGTTCCCAGGCCAGAGCGGTTTAACCGCCCCCCTGACCCGGTTTAACCGCCCCTCCCCCCCCCCCCTGGGTCTGTTGGATCGAGTCTTGTTTCGGTTCGTTTTGTGTTCGTTTCGATCGATTCGAGTTCTGCTGCGTATTTCTTGTTCCTAGGGTCAGTAGCTTGACAGTGGCTACGTGATCTTGGCAAGATCGCTTTCGGAGGTTTCGGAGTTGATTTGGGAAAATAGCCGGATCGGTTGGAAAGAATTTTTATCGGCTCCCATTCACTCCCCCCTCTCTGGTCGCCGTTTCGGTCCTTCAGTTTTCAGTTAGAGATGACAAGTGGGCCCCACATAAGGGCAAAACAGTCCATTTTCACCTCCGTTAGCCTCCATCCGTTAAAGATGGCACACAGATAAAAAAAGTTTACGCGATGGTACACAGGTGCCTGCAAACTTTTTAGTGCCACACAGGTAACCATCAACTTTTATAATGGCATACACGTAAAAGACTCTACATGATATGTAGTCAAAACTAGAATATATGCATCAAGTATGAAACAAAGGCACTAAGGGCCCGTTTGTTTGGTTGAAATGAGAAGGAATTGAAATCTAGTAATAAACTATACTATGTGGCTTGAAATTTGACATTCCACAATTTTTTTAAGCTCACAAATAAACCTATTCCAAATTCATAGGGTGAAGATAAAAAGATAGGCTTATTCACAGGGTGAAAAATAATATAATAGTATAAATTTCAATTCCTTCAAATTCCGACCAAACCAATAGGCCCTAAGTGAAAAGTTTTGCCTTCACTGTGGGTCTAAATGTCTGATTGATTTGCAGCAAACATTGACGTGATCCATCCACCATCCGTGTCTTAAGCATGTCCTCTACGGCTCTACCTAGTTCGTCTTTGCTTTGATTTGTTTGTGTAAGAATTCAGGCCAATTTGCGTTCATGGACATGGAAAATATCAATTTCACTAGATATAGACTAATAAAAACAATGAAGAGTAAAATACACCTTAGGTCCTAAACTAACCGCGTTCATGTCATTTCAGGTCCTCAAACTATGAAAACAACCATATGGGTCTCTAAACCGCGTAGAGAGGTTCATATCAGGTCCCAAACACGCCACACAAGCTTCTAAAGCTGACACGGCATGCCACGCTGGCGAACACATTGCAAAAAAACCCTCCCTCCCTTCGTCTCTCTGCCTCTCTCATCTCTCAGCGCCACTGTTCGGCAGCGAGTTGCGGCGCGGCCATGGCGGCATGGCCATGAGCGGCCATGGAAACTTGCTGGACGCAGCAGAATGAGAAGGATCACAGTAGCAGGAGCCCATCGGATTCCGTTTGTGCGGTTGGATGGTGGGGATGGTGGCCGGAGGTAGGTGTTCGCCGTATAGTGGAGCTCGGGCGGCCGACAACAATGGTGCTGCGAGATTCGCGATTCCAGCTGCGGTAGGGCTCGTTTCCGCCGAGAACTTGGTTGTAAATGGAGGTGGGAAGGTTGTGGTGCCTTGTGTGCATGGAATCGGCCGGAGGTACTGTGTGGCCGGCGAATTTGGTTGGCAAGCGGGCTCTGCTCGGTTTTGTTTGCTTTGGCTAGAGGAAGAAGATGAGATGGTGCTAGCTTAGTTGGACTTCCGCTCCGTGAACCTTCGTATCACAATACCAATCATCTCATGTATTAATTGGCTCCCGTCGTCATTAATCGATTCTAGAAATTGAACAAGGGTGTGGCCATCCAGAATCGAGCGCCGGTGGCCCGAATCGAGCACGACGGCGGCTCGATTCAGTCTTCCCCGGCAACGCCCTCCATCTCTGTTCCTCCTCATCGACGGCCACCACACCCTCCACCTCTGTTCCTGTCGAGCTCCTCCGTCCACCTCTGTTTCTCCTCATCAACGACCACCACGCCCTCCTCGCGGCCGCCGCCGCCGCACGACTCGACGGAGATTCGCGCCGAGGTGTTGAGGCCGGCGCGGAGCACTGGAGCAGGTTGCCCCCCATGAAGAGCGCCTTGAGCGTGACGGGACGGTCGCCACCGGTGCGGAGCCATCTCGCGCGCCGCTTCTGCCGCGCGCAGGTTCTTGACCCCCGCCGCCGCCTTCTACGGCCTAGGCGGCGCTCACCTCACCTAGGACTAGGAGCCACCCCGCGTCTGTCGCCCTCAACAGCTCGGAAGGGGAGAGAGAAACGGGTGTTGTTGCGCTCGCGCGCGCGGAGGGCGCCGTGCGCACGGGGAGGAACTATACGCCGCAGACGCGGCATGCGGAAACCATTTATATCTCATAAATAAATAATTGAAACCAAATTCTGATTGCACCATTAGGTTTCTTATCACGAGATATTCAAAACTAGATCACACTTGACCATATTTGGAATTAAAAAAATAGAACATTTTTTATAAATAGAAGGAACAATTCATTTGATTTTACCAACCGGAACAAATATTCTAACCTGAGGAACAAAACATCGTGTAGAAGGAACATAAATTTTAACATTTGGAACAAATTATTTAGTAGGATAGAATATTATCATATAGAAGTTAAAAGTGAAACAAATCATGTAACTCGAGGAACAAAAATATCACATGAAAGGAACATAAATATTAACACGTGGAACAAAATCATTGACATTATGAAATAAATAAACAAAGAAATAGATGAAAGAAAAAACAAAGAAGAAAATAAACAGTAGAAAAAAACGAAAGAAAGAATAGAAAAAAACAAACTCACCTCGCGGCCACCGTCATGCATGCATGCAGTGTTATGGGCCCAGCGAGCCTCGCATGCATGCGCGCGCCAGCAATCCTCTAGGGTCCACCGCAGTGCACGACGGCCTTGCATGCCTGCTGTTGGTGGTGTGCGGCGTCGACGTTTATACCGCATGTGCGGTATATAGCGTTTCCGGTGCGCACGCGCATCCGTCCAAAAGCAGAATTATGTTCACACGAGCCGGGTTACTGTTCCGATTTTACAGGCGCTCGCATGGGAGGAAAACAGCCTCCGCACGGCCGGATTTGCTATTCCCCGCATATGCAGGGAAAACACGGCCGAGGCACGCCCACCTCAGACCAGCCCGCCTGCTGCGCGCTTCAGCTAGTGGGCCCGACCGCAGGCAAGGCCAGGAGAAGCATGTGCGGGCGAGGACACATGGTGATGGGCCCCAATCAGCATGTAAGGCTGCACATGCACGATGAGGCTCAAGCAGCATGCAAGCCCAGGTGCGACGATAAAGTTTCTTTTTTCTTTTTTTTACTTATTAACCATGACTAATTGTTGTCTTTTTTTTCCTTTTCCCCTGTTTATTTTTCTCTTTCGTTTTTTCAGTTTCTCATGTTTCTTTTTTCTTTCTTCTCATGAGTCTTTTTTCTTTCTTTTTTATTTTTTCTCCTCCTTATTTTTTCCTTTGTTTTTTATTTCACTTGTTTATTTTTTAATTTAGCCTCTCGCTGATTTTTTCTTTCTCTTATTTTTAAGATAATTTGAGTACTGTAACTTGTTCCACATGTATGCATTTTGTTCCATGAGTCATATAATTTGTTTCAAGTGTATAATATTTTGTTTCTTACGTATATATTTTTTGTTCCAAGTGCATAACATTTTGTTCCTCTTGTATATATTGTTTCACGTGTTAAGATTTATGTTCCTTTCACACAATATTTTTGTTCATTTCAAGTGATATTTTGTTCCACAAGTTTGGATGATTTTGTTCCACTTTAACGAGCTTCTGTATTTCACTAGATGATTTGTTCTACGTGTTAAATTTTTTGTTCCTCCTGTATGATTTGTTTGTTCCGCGCGATTACATGATTTGTTCTACTTCTTTGAAATCGGATGAATTGTTTCTCCTTTCAAAAAAATGTTTTATATATTTTTAAATCTAAACATATTCAAGTTTGGTCTAGTTTTGAAGATTTTGTCGAAAGAAATACAATGATGTGATCGAAATTTGATTTGCACACTCAGTTCATGAGATATGAATTGTTTTCAAAAGTTTTTTCCATGGGGCCACAAATGTGAAAGGTGGATGGGTGGATTTTCTCTCTCCTGTAGTCCTCGTGCTGCGTGGACTGCTAGCTCCTGGCTGTAGCTGCACTGTGCCCGCGTTCACGCAATTTTGGATGAGCAACCTCGGGGGTGTGCGGTGCACGTCCTCCCACTGCAGGTGCGGAGAATAGTCGTTCCCCCGCACGGCACCCTGGCCCCCGCGTGCATGCGCCCCCACACTGTTCGTGCGCCCCTCGCGCTCAAATTTTCTATGAAAAAAATTGTCAGAAAAAATATTGAAAAAACTTTTGATAAAACTTTACAGAAAAAATGTAAAAAATACTTGAAGAAAAATTCTGCAAAAAAATTTGGAGCAAACTTTGCCAAAAAATATGGAAAACTTTTGCTAGAAAAACATTGTTCAGAGAAAATATTGCAACAAAATTTTGAGCAAACTTTAGAGAAGAAGATGTGAAAAATATTTGAAGAAAAATTTGCAACAAAATTTGGAACAAATTTTGGCAAAAAGATTTGAAAAGGTTTCTAAATTTTTTTGCAACAAGTTGTCCAAAAAAAGGAAAAAGGAAGAAAAAGGAAAAAAAATAGAAGTACCTGGCGTCCTCACCATCGAGGGTGGCACTGGCGCCTCGCCGGCGTCGGCTGGGCCCGCCGTCGCGCCTTGCCACGGCCCCGGATAGCTGCTCCGTCGTAGCCACTCGTCAGAGCCTGCCGCCGCAGCCGCTCACGGTAGCCCGCCTCCGCTCCGCCCGCCAGGGCCCGCGCGGCTGCTGTACCTGAAAGTGCATCTAGTCCGTTAAGTGGGTTTTGGTGAATTGAGTGACAAAACGATTAGAGGACTAACATGTCTTGTAAAGATTATGAGCAGGATTTAATTTGAATAATCATGATTCGTGTGTATTCATTGGTTGAATAGATCAATGTTTGGCTCACAAGCAAGAATTGATGGCTCTCATAGTGATATAATATGGTGTACAACAAGTAAGTGTGAAACATAAAAAAAGAGACTTGGTCTTTTAACCAAGTGAAGACTTGTTGACTCAAAGGGGACATCATGATCAAGGTTGGATAAAATTGAGAAATGCAAGTTAAGAATATATGCTAGAGAAATGGTGGTATGGGACATCAAGGCTCTATACACTTGGTGTATGACTTGCATTAGAAGACATGGATATTTTGGATAATGTTCTATGGTCAAAGTAAATGGATGAATTTCATGAATGATACAAGTGTATATGTGGCTATATGTGAAGCATGGAAGAAAGGTTGGATTTCGGGATAGTGTTTCTAAGGACCAAGCAATGTGTGATCAAGTTGCGGCTTGAGTCATGGATTCTTTGCTAAGGGCGACGAAACTTTCTACGGATCAACTGGACGATTCATGATCACATGTGGACTTCGTATAAGCTAGTATCAATATCTATAGAAGAAAGGTGACTTAAAGTAGAAGTGGATTTCATTCTATGTCAAAGTTTCAAGTCACTAGCTCAAGTTGGTTTTTGCTCAAGCATAAGCAATGTGGACATACCTCAAAGGAAGAATTGATTATGTGCGGCACAATTGAAGGCATTCAAGCTCAAGCAAGTGATTGGATTTTATATTTATTCTTGAGTATAGGTATGCCGTACTATCAAGATGGATGCCACATTGAACATTTGACTTTACACCACATTAGTGCTCAAAACATAACCTAAGAGAGATAGCCTTGAGAGTTGGGAAGAATTTTGAGCAAGTGGGTGCTCACTGACCCAGGGCGGTTTAACCGCCCCTGACCTCTGACAGCTCCAACGGCTAGTATTTTTGAACAGGCGGTTTAACCGGCCTTAGGGGGCAGTTTAACCGGCCATAACAGATCTCCAACGGCTAGTTTTTGTTGGATGGAGTATTTATCAATGTTTTAAATAGCTGGCTAAACCTACAGCTATAGCCGGATATAGCCGTTTCAAAAGCATTGCAGCTAAGATATCACACTTTTAGCCACATCCTTAGCTTTAGGGCTAATAGCCGCTATTAGCCGGCTATATCCGCTAAACGAGCCTCCTTTTAGCCGCGGCTAAATCAATCCACGAGCCAAAATCAAACGCGGGCTCTCCGAATTCCATGTTCTAGTAACTTTGTGTCTTGGACTAGAGCCATGTTCTAATAACTTTGTGTCTTGTAGGCTGAGATGTATTCTTGTGTATTGTGTTGTTGGTGGTGGTCTAATGAACTGTGTTGTTGTGCGTTGATGGTGGTCTAATGAAGTAATGATCTGTTATTTTATAAATTTATAGCGTATCATTCTTAGCTGCGGCTAAATGGCTTAGCCGCGGCTATAGCTGAGATATAGTTGTCCTTAGCCTTTTTAGATAGCAACAGCTAAGAGGGTTAGCCAGCTATTTAAAACATTGGTATTTATACCCCTTAGCCCTCTCCTTTGAGGGCTGCTGGTTCTGTGTGATTTCTAAGCCTTCTTGACACATTCTAACAGCAGAGGATCTTCCCCCAACCACTCTTTGTGAGTTTGCTTGATTTGGTTGAAATCTTTGAGTTGGGGTTGAGTGAAGCTTTTGGGTGTGAGTTTGAGAGCTTTGTTAGCTCAGAGATCTTGTGAGAGTATTAGAGAGTAAAACCATAGCTTTAGCACTCGTGGTTAGCGTCAAAAGTTCCTTGTGCATTTGTTACTCTTGGAGCTTAGCTCCTAGACGGCTAGGCGTTGCCGGTGAGCTCCCATTCGTGTGGTGAGCGACCGGAAGTTTGTAAGGGCTGGTCTTGCCTCCTTCGTGGAAAAGGACCATCTTTAGTGAAGGGCTAAGGTGTGGCGTGTATACACCTTGGCGAGGTTACCTTGCGGGGTTCCTCAAACGGAGACTAGGAACCGCTGAACTAGCTTGGTGCTTGCAGCGGGTCCGAACTTCGGTAAACAAATCCTTGTGTCTCCCCTTCACTTTACTTGTTCATTTCAAGCTTTATATTTGCTTCCGCTTCGATCTACTTGGGTATACTCTATTTGTGTGTAGGAGCTTAAATATATTGATCAGATATACCTGTACAAGAAGTACTCCAAGTGTATTTGGTGCTAGAAAAGCAAGAGGGGGTTCGAGCAATTCTTTGGGCAGCTCACTGCCTTGTAGCGGTTTAACCGCCTGGTGCTGACAGCAGGCTGAGAATTGGATTAGAAGTTAAAATTGGTCATCTCGCCTATTCACTCCCTCCCCTCTAGGCGACATACAGATCCTTACAGTACCGCCGGAGCCCGTCGTCGGACACAACGTACTCAGATATGTCGCCCATGGAGCTACTCGAGGCCACGGGGCTGCAGCCCAGCGGCGAGCACGCGGGAGGGGGCCGCAGGCAGGCGGCAATGCGCAGGACGGGAAGCATCGCGCGGGATGAAGAGAGAAGGGGGCGGCGGCGCGCGTGGAGACTGAAGAATGGTGGGAGAGAGGATAAGGGTGTTGCGTGTGTGGAGTCCACCATGTGAACATCGACCGCTAGTTTGGATCTGTGCGCTCGAGGGTAAAGTTGGCTTCGCGGAGAGAAACAGGGGAGGGTGTTAGCAAATATTCGCCAGCATGGCGTCTTGTGTGGCATGCTACGTCAGCTACAGAAGTTTATGTGGCGCGTTTTGGACCTAGATAGACCCCTTTACAAAGTTTGAGGACCTAGATGGTCGTTTTGAGAGTTTGGGGAACTAGATGACACCGTGCGATTAGTTTAGCGACCCACGGTGCATTTTGCTCAACAATGAACCACAAATCCATGGACATGGACACGGTGCATGGACGCAAGCGCGCATCGGCATGGTCAATTTTGTCATAAAATTATCTGTTGCTCCATGGAACAGCTAGAGCATCACGTAACACTACAACTTCTGCTACAGATAAGCAGTTTTTACACGGGGGAACCCAGATTTATTGAACTACTAATTATAGGAATTTTAGAAGATCTCCTTGTAGACAGAAGTTTTTCACCATGGCTTCGACTGTGCATTCTTCATCAGTGATCATTATCTTCAGGCCATCCCTGTTTGTGAGTTGTGACTCTGGAACAGAATCGATTTTTCGCTGGGTGAAAACCTGCCTGGGCAGATAGAACCCCACCCAAGAAAGGAAGACGTAGTAGAAGAACATCTGGCTGGATCCGTGACATATAAATCTCGTGTCATGTAACCATCGAACTCCTGATTCTACGAACACTTCATCAAAACTCTACTACCTTGGGATACCTCTTGGTGGGATTGCCGGTAAAACATCGACAACTGCAACAATCACTCTCAAACGTGTTCAAATAAATTTAAATAAAAATTTAAGGGTCTAACATACTATGACTAGCATATTGTACTCCTTTGCGAAAATTCTAACCCCTAGGTCAACCACCTCAGAATATGTACTCATATTCTGAGGTGGTTGACCTAGGGGTTAGAATTTTTTTTCAAAGGAGTAAATACAGTATACTAATCATAGTATGCCAGACTGTTAAATTTTTATTTAAATTTATTTGAACATGTTTGAGAGTGATTGTTGCAGTTCTCCTAACACTCTGGTCGTAGCCCAAACATATCAAAGGAGCTTCTCTCTTTTCCTCTCATGCCCATCCGTCCACTTCTGTCCCCTGTTCTCATGTATTCCCCGAATTGACGATACCAAAGGACCGAGGGGGATCGGGAGTTGACTCTAGGATTTTGAGGACGCCTGCTAGGCGCCTCCACCCTCTAGCCAGTGGTAGGCGCTTCTAGAATGCCCCAGTCCCCGACTGCCATATAAACCTATAGTCAATCGATGAAAAGATTCATTTGCACTTGCTCTAGCTTCACGATATTTATTTGCTTGTGCTGATCGGAAATATAGGTTCATCTAGGTTTGTCCAAAGGCCTTTTTTACATTGATCTTTGATAGTTTTATGATTACTAGTAAAAGCTAATTTAGTTTGACTTAGAATAAACATAAATTGGTTTATATTTCTCAGATGAGGAAGTAGCATTTTTGGCACTTGATCCCAAATGAGAGAGAGGGTTAAGAGAGCGTATGTGAACAATACCGATGTGTATCTTTTTTTATAATGGTATTGATGTGTATTTTGTATTAATGATACAATATATGACAAAATTGTGGCATGGAGGGATGGAGTGTACACGTGGACAGATATAAGCAAAAGTACTTTCCTTTATAACCCACTTGGACAACCTTCTTGAATTTTGAACATGGTTCGATGTTCGCCACTCCAACAAATGTAAGCATATCTGCTTCCAAACGGGATGGATTTTGTCTCAGATTTTGTGAAGCTACATTATGGATTCTCAGAATCCCAGAATCCAGAGCAAACTAGATTCTTGCTGTTATTGTGTTACGACATTACAAAGTTTGCCCTCATTCATTCCTCATCCTTCACTGTGGTGCGGCAAGGCAAAGGGTAATATGGACATAAGCCTCTAACCGTAGTGTCCAACCACCTAGAATCCAAAGGATTCAAACAGACCCAGATTTTATTACCAAGAATCTAGATTCTACGATCTTACCTATAATCTGAGGATTTTATAATCTGATTCTAATCCAAACGGGGCCTAAGCTTATCTACCTAGCGAAAGCATCTAGGTCCCTAATTGGGATTTTGGTAATTAATGACAATGATCATGAACTAACAATTTCATTTGAGATATGAGCATAGGTTAGTCCCAGAGATAAGTTGATCCTTGATAAATGTGTTGGTGGTATTCTTGGTGAATTCATGTTGGATGGCACAAGGCAAAGGTATAAGATAGGGCATTTTGATTTTATCAGTCAAGAGGTGATTAGTGGATGATATTTGACCGGAATAATAGGCTAGATAGCCGTACTATCAAAAGTGGTCAATTTCATTTGTTTGACAGTTCTATAGTGCCACTTTGCTCAAAGACTTGCATTGCATGCATATAGATGAAATTCTCTTTGAAAAAGTGGGCCTTAAATTTCTTGAGTCATGTTGGCGTTCTCTGTCATGGCGGACAGTCCGGCCAGGACGGTAGGACAGTTCGTATAATCTTACCAGAGATGGTTTTCGAGGATCTAGAGGGTCGGACAGTCCGATTCCGACACTTACAGCCGGACTGTCCGATCGGCTTGCAACGGTCAAGTTCTAACACATTTGACTTTTAATTTTGGCCGTTGCACAGTTGTCCAATCCGACGAGGATGGCGGACAGTCCGAGTAACTCGTACCAGAGACAGTTTTCACGTTCTAGGGGGTCGGACAGTTTGTATCTCATGGTCGGACAGTCCGACTGGCCTTCAACAGTCATCTCTGGCACAGTTTGACTTTGGGTAATGCCTTTGCACATTTGAATTCGGACAGTCCGTCTTTGTCGGTCGGGCAGTCCGAGAGTGCCCTGTTTCACATGTTTTTGAACACAACGTCTAGTTTCAAGGAGGGGCTCTATAAATACTCTTCCCCTGGCCATGGGGATGCTCTCTTGGCACTTTGAAAAGTTTTCTTGACATATTTGAGCATTTTTCCTCCTCTCTGTCACTCACCTAAATCTTTGTGAGATTGAGAGCATCCTAGTGCATTGCATCAAGAGTTTGGGTCTTGTGGCACTAGGGAGTCTTCAAGCAAGCGTCATCGGCTTGTTACTCTTGGAGGTTGCTGCCTCCTAGACGGCTTGGAGCTGTGGAAACCATTGAGCTCTTCAAGATTGTGAAGAAGTCTC
The DNA here is from genome assembly GCA_015476505.1 of Urochloa ruziziensis. Classification (NCBI taxonomy): domain Eukaryota; kingdom Viridiplantae; phylum Streptophyta; class Magnoliopsida; order Poales; family Poaceae; genus Urochloa; species Urochloa ruziziensis. The sequence goes on from WEIB01000313.1 coordinate 15,283, forward strand.
GGTTGTTCTTGTGAGAGGTCTTGTGCTCACTTTGCCGGAGTGGTGAAGGGAAACTCTAGTGTAATCGAGATTTGGAGAGGTTCATTGATTCAAGCCGGCTCATACATCAAGTGTGACTTGATAGAGGAGCGGTTGAAGCTTTGAATCCACCTCAATGTGGATTAGGGGTGACCGGCAAGTCATCGACACCACGGGAAAAAGTTCGATCTCTCGTGCTTGGTTATTTCCATTGCTCAAGTTATTTGTTGCATTTACCTTTGAGCATTTACATTCTTAGAGGTCGATTTGCTACTTGTCACCCTAGGTTGCACCTCCACCAAGAATAGAGTTGAGTAGAAATAGAATTTGTCTTGTGTTACTAATTAAATTTTATTAGTGTTGTGTTTTTAGTTTAAACCGTCTATTCATCCCCATCTAGTCGGTATCCTAGATCTTACACCTAGGCCCTGTTTGGATGACTAGAGATTTTGAGACTCTGAAATCCAAAAGCTGATCTGCTTTGAAACAAGATGGATTTTGTCTCAGATTTTGTGAAGCTAGATTATGGGTTCTTAGAATCCTAGAATCCATAGCAGACTAGATTCTGGCTGCTATTGGGTTACGAAATTACGATTTTACTCTCATTCATTCCCTCATGCTTCACTGTGGTGCGGCAAGGGAAAGGTTAATATGGACATGAGCCTTTAACCCTGTAGTATCCAACCACCTAGAATCCAAAGGACTCAAATGGACCCAGATTTTTATTACCAAGAATCTGTATTCTACGATCTTACCTATAATTGAGGATTTTATAGTCTGATTCTAATCCAAATGGGGCCCTAGAGGGGAAATATTAGGTGAACCACCTTCTCGATGGAAACATGAAAATCCCTATAAAAATCATAGTAGAAGTTTCCAAAAATAAAATAAAATGTGCATATCTATATTCTATCCAAAGATGTACTTTGTTGCAAAAGTTGAGATTTCAAACTCGTTTTGTAAAACTTCATACGAAAATAACAAAGTTCAAGTGTAACAATTAAGTTTCAAATGGGAATGTGCTCCGGATCTTATTAATTTTGACCATCAATATTTTTACGAATGTTACTAGTAAAAGCTGATTTAATCGTATGATAAATTTAAATTGGTTTATATTTCTCATCGGAGGAAGTAGCTTTTTTGGCATTTGATCCCAAACGAGAGAGGGGGGTTAAGAGAGTGTATGTGAACTTCTCTAGATGACCTATGTTTTATGAACAATATTGATGTGTATTTTTTTAGGATAATGGTATTGATGTGTATCTTGTATTGTTGATACAAGATACGATATGACAAAATTGTGGCATGGAGGGATGGAGTGTACATGTGGGACAGCTATAAGCAAAAGTACTTTACATCGGCCTTCTTGAATTTTGAACATAGTTCATTCTATTCAGTGTTCACAACTCCATCTAATGTAGATAAGCTTGTTGTCTAAAAACGCCATATAAGCAAGGGCCAAAATTTCTGTTGTGGTCAAATCATCGCACCCTCACATCCACTAGGACATCACAATTAGCATCTTTTCCCAACTGCTAATTGAAACTCTTCTAAGGGCTCCTTCGGTTTCTCCATCCGTGTCTCTTGTTGTACCTATCATGAGCAAATGGGTTCACGAACAGGAATAAACTAGCGAGGTGACCCGCGCAATTTGCGCGGCTAGATTTATTGCTTAAACTTTCTTTTAAAACTATTCATTTTGAAGACATTTTAATTCACAGTCGTCCATCGTCCGATACATAATACATAATTTTTGAATCAATTGTTATTAATTTTTCTCAATTTATTCAAATAATAGAATTAAGGTTAAATCACAAAGGGTAGAGGTTATGTTTTACTTTTCTTGTTGTCATATTATTTTTATATGAACTTTTAGTTATTTTTCATTCTTCTCTTACAATACACGTAAGTAGTACATATTAATTTCTTACTTTTTACTAACAAAATTTAGAATTGTTTATATATATTTGATACAGACTGTTGTTTTGTTACTTAATTCTATTATCTTTTTCCTTTACCGTGGATATTCAACCATAGTAAATTTCATAGCTCAGTAATCCAATTGATGTTCATATAAAAAATCCTTTATTTCTAAAATTATTTGAAAAATAATATGTAATATGCCCTAGGGCTCACTATATTACCGTCGATCATCTCCACACTTGTAACCCCTTTCTACCTTTCATCAACTGCGCTTTACATGGACCTTCTCATTTCTCATCCTAGTCAACACGGCGAGCCTCAGTCTCAGTAGCCCGATGCTAAGCATGATTGTGTTCGCCTCATTTCCACTCGACAATAAACAATAATGCCCAATGCTTGATTGAATACATAGTGTTCCCCCTCTCTCTCTCAACTAAATCTCTCACAATACATGGATGGAACTAAGGATATTGCAGCTCTGGCTAAGATGTTCCTCAGTGTGCGCGCGTGTGCGCATGCGTCAATAGATTTGGTTGTAATAATGATGATGGTCGTCGTGATTTGAATTTTGTGAGGCCAAGTGTGGTGGCCTCATCATTGTTCTGCCACCATGTTTTTCATTGAACTTGGTGGATTTGCCCGTACGTTATACTTGCCATGCATCCTTGTGGCAATATGACTGTCTTGGTTTCGCCGGTGCCAACAGGATTATCTTTAAACTTTGATTGTCATTAGGGTCCATCATCTATTACTCTCTCCTTCTATTTTTTCACTTCACTATGGATTTATAGTCACTTTCAAAGCAGCGCCATGCACCTCCTTGCATCATTTGTTACACCAAGTTAGTATGTGTTCACGGCGCATGATCTCGCTGCTTCTTATGGTCTCCAATTTATGTAGTATGCCTCTACCAACTTGTGGTGCACGCCTACACTCTATTATCTGGAAACTTACAGCCAGTGACTAAGGGCTTGCTTGTTTTGGCTTCTGGACCGCTTTTCGGCATTAAAAGCTAAAAGGTCAAATAAATAACAAACTTCTTGTAGAAACCTAGAAGTCTAGAAAAGCTAAATTTATATAGAAAACTAAAAATTTTAGTGTTTGAGTTTCCTTTTTAGCTTTCTGAGCCCAAAAAACGAAGACACATCTTGCAAAAGTTATTATTAATTTTTTGAGTTATTATTAGTTTTTTGGAAAAGCTTAAAAAAAGCTACAACTTAAATAAACATGGCCTAAGTTCATCGACAAGTTGGATTTTGGTTTGTTGAAAAAGCTTATTATATTGGGTTTCTTCTCTAATACTATCCTATAAATTTATAAAATATAAAAGTATATATATTTCTTTTTATTAATGTGGTAATATATAGGCTGCTCTTGTCGAGTGGGGTAGCTTTTAAATTCTATAGTAGAACATGAAAACTTGGTTAAGCAAGAATGTGCTCCGTATTGAGTTAGAAAATAAAATTAGGTTTCCTAAAATTATGAGCGCGTATCATTCAACCATATATTTTGAGTTCACGTAGGAACATGAAAACGGTCAAGCATGACATGCAGTGGGTATTGAGTTAGGAAAGAAAATTAGATGTTTTTTAAATAGCTAATGTGTGTATATATTTATTAGTTGTATCTTACATGGACTCTTTAGATTAGTTTAGACCGTCAGATCTTCATAAAATCCAATGGTCTATATTCTTCTCTTTTTTAGATTAACGTGAGATTTTCTAAGCCCTCTCGGTGAATCTGGTGGCTCCTTTTGTTTCTGCTTTATTAAGATAACTTGACCCGCGCAAATTGCACGGGTAGCTAGTTTTATTCTTTTTTCCAACATTTTAATTTTTACTTGAAAATAAATAGACGATAATAGTTTTGTTTAGTCATATCATGGTAATTATTCTGTCCTAATAGCCTAGATCAATATGTTTCTTTGTTTTTTCGCATCATCATAATATGGGCCATATTTTTTTGGAAACATGAAAAAGAAATACCGTATATAGAAACATCTTTAGCATATTTACTAAAAATAATATAAATAGTTATAAATTTTAACATAAGTATATATTTTAAAACTTAGTATATGAGGTGTATAGTTTGTTTCAGAGTTTAATTACAGAGCACAATAAACTATTATTAGATTTTTAGTGGTTTAATAAATACCACCAGAAGTAATAATCTCCTTTCTTTTTTATCCCCTAATCTCCCACTAATATAGCCCTATGAATGCTAGCTCCTAGAGTACCTTAGATATAGTCCTCATCTGCGCTTATCCCTACTCTCCTACTTATACTCCTAAGGATATATATGCTCGCATACAACGGTAATCAAAGATGAATCCATGGCAACATATTATTCTCTCTTGACAAATGGTACTTGAGGCTTTCAATGGATGGGAGTGCATGTCAAATACCTATTTTGTAGTTACTTCTTCATTCTAGATCGCATGTTCACTTAGCTGTGAGTGCATCATTTCATTCCTTCTCTCCTAAATTTTTCAGCTCTCGCTCATCAACTAATCATAATACTAATAATGCTTATTGTTGTAGCTATTATACTCAACCTAACGGTTAAGCTCAGACCATGTCGTGGCTACGACATGGCTGCACTGCCATGCTATCATTGCCCCACTCCTAATTTTTTTATGCTTTCCAAGTCTAGCAACTCTCACAATGGCTTATCGTTTTGTAGATCAGGATTGTTTCTTAGCCCTGGGATTCTCATTTTTCTTTCTAAGAATGTTGCTGCTCGGCTACAATTCTTTCATGAGCAACTTCATTATTTTTCTTCATGGTAGTGATTACCATCGAATCTGATCCCTGCTAATTTTTATAACTTCTCTCCTTATTTTGATCAAATTTATTCCCTACAAGCTGCTAATACTAAATTGTGTATTTCCATGGCCATACTACAAATTCAGGCATGCCTCGAAATGTTATTTAGCTATACACTTTGCTCAACTTTGGTAAATTCTATCCTCAAATAGCATTACAGATAAAGTTCAATCACTCAAATAGATAGTTCGTATCCAAATCCGGCTATTCAATATCTGAACCGTATGTGAATCCGAATACTCATAATTAGAGATTAGCGGGTCCTTACAACAATTCCAGCAATAGTCTCTACTTCAAACCTTTACTTTACAACGTAGGGGGTGCCCTAACTTTCTAGGGCTTTAGATTTAACCGAGAACTCCAGCGATAGCCTCTACTTTTATATGACACATGCTGGACCCGTTTATGAGTTGATCAATTTTCTTCCTTTTCTCGTACCTACCCTTACCTTCCCCTATGGTCTCTCTCTTTGGATCCAAGCAACGTGTGGGGGAGCCCAAGCAATGCCCATGGAAAAGGAGCAACAAAGGAGAAAGGATGGAGGCAGCGATGATGCTTTGAGCGGCAAAGCGAATCTCTATGCGGTGAATAAGTGGCAATAGGGAGCCTGAGCGACAAAGAAGGGGGCAACAGAGCTGGTTCTATGCATGTGCAGGAGGGGAAGAGAAAAAAACTTTAGATTAGGAGCCTCCCTTCCACCCATGGGAGAAAGGGATAGAGGAGGATTTGGGTGCTTCTCTACTCTCGGAGATTGAATAAGTACTTGCTAGATCTTTTTTGCCTTCTGCCCCCCCCCCCCCCCCCCCCCCCTTGTGTAGGGGTCTTGTTAAGTTGCTCTTACCCTTTTATCTAATTAGATCAAAAATATATAAAAAAACTATTTTATGTTATTTTGCTCTAATAATAATAGGATTGCATCGTAGTTTGTTATGGATGCATAACCGAGCTTGTTATTATCATACCCTAAATATATATGCCATTTTTTGCTGAAGTCATTAGAGAAGCCCCAACCTATTATATATATTTTTTATTCTAAACCTATTTAGTTCACTAACAGAGGGAGTCGAATTTGGGTTTGCTGAATGCTATTTAGGTGCTCTCACCACCAGGCTAAAGGCCCTTTCGTTATGCCCATTATTGTTGGCTTGTACAAATCGAGCGCTAGCTCCAATCACTTTCCTGATCAAAATTGCTTCTTAGTCCCGCTGCTGTCGATTCTATCTTATGCAAAACCTTGTATTAATTTTAAAATTTTGAATTTAGATATATTTATTACTTGTATTTGACATGAAATTTTGGGATTAGTTTTAATGGTTAGATCTACGTAAAATATTATGTATATTAATACGGTCATTTCTTAGCCCTATCAATGAGTATGTTTGAAATAAATAATTGTATATGTGGCACCAGAGCAAGATCGCTTGTTTTAATCTTATTCGGGATAGTTCTTGTACAATAGTAAATATTTTATTCTTTCTAGTGAAAGCAAGGGCTGATCAGGTGGATGCGAAATAAAAAAAGAAATCAACATTTTCTTATATGTCTTCAACTTCACGTAAATAATTCTTATTTCTTATTATTGGTTTTATTCATTTGTTGCACCGTTTAATTCTTATATGTCTTTAATTTCACGTAAACTAATGTATATGTTCACGTATGATATGGAGAGGTATTTTTCAATCATTTTGATTTATGGTCACGTAAAGGAAAAGAGCTCCAACCTTTTCAATGCAAGGGCGTCATTTTTTTTAATTTTATCTAATTATTAACCGAATTTGATATGGGCACAACTTAAGGAGAAATATTATTTTAATATTTGTCACATATGTTCACGTAAAGAAAAAGGACTCTACAATCTGTTCAACCTGTGTATTTGACATGGACTCTTTGGGCTAGCCTAAATCGTTAGATCTTCATAAAATCCGATGGTCTAAATCCTTCTCTTTTTTGGATTAACGTGGGATTTTCTAGGCCCTCTCGGCGAATCTGGTGGCTCCTTTTGCTTCTCTTTTAATAAGATAATTTTTTATTTATGGTCACGTAAAGGAAAAGAGCTCCAACCTTTTCAATGCAAGGGCGTCATTTTTTTTAATTTTATCTAATTATTAACCGAATTTGATATGGGCACAACTTAAGGAGAAATATTATTTTAATATTTGTCACATATGTTCACGTAAAGAAAAAGGACTCTACAATCTGTTCAACCTGTGTATTTGACATGGACTCTTTGGGCTAGCCTAAATCGTTAGATCTTCATAAAATCCGATGGTCTAAATCCTTCTCTTTTTTGGATTAACGTGGGATTTTCTAGGCCCTCTCGGCGAATCTGGTGGCTCCTTTTGCTTCTCTTTTAATAAGATAATTTTTTATTTATGGTCACGTAAAGGAAAAGAGCTCCAACCTTTTCAATGCAAGGGCGTCATTTTTTTAATTTTATCTAATTATTAACCGAATTTGATATGGGCACAACTTAAGGAGAAATATTATTTTAATATTTGTCACATATGTTCACGTAAAGAAAAAGGACTCTACAATCTGTTCAACCTGTGTATTTGACATGGACTCTTTGGGCTAGCCTAAATCGTTAGATCTTCATAAAATCCGATGGTCTAAATCCTTCTCTTTTTTGGATTAACGTGGGATTTTCTAGGCCCTCTCGGCGAATCTGGTGGCTCCTTTTGCTTCTCTTTTAATAAGATAATTTTTATTTATGGTCACGTAAAGGAAAAGAGCTCCAACCTTTTCAATGCAAGGGCGTCATTTTTTTTAATTTTATCTAATTATTAACCGAATTTGATATGGGCACAACTTAAGGAGAAATATTATTTTAATATTTGTCACATATGTTCACGTAAAGAAAAAGGACTCTACAATCTGTTCAACCTGTGTATTTGACATGGACTCTTTGGGCTAGCCTAAATCGTTAGATCTTCATAAAATCCGATGGTCTAAATCCTTCTCTTTTTTGGATTAACGTGGGATTTTCTAGGCCCTCTCGGCGAATCTGGTGGCTCCTTTTGCTTCTCTTTTAATAAGATAATAATAGAAGATCCCGGTCTCTTATTATATCTATCATAATTTTTTTCTATATTTATCCCAATCCGGATGGAACGGATCCAAGGGAACCTAACGAGCCCTAAACCGTAATCTCCAACAGTGGAACCGGAACACGTATCTGGGCATCTGGCCGTGTCACCTCCCGCCGGAGAGGGCGATGTCAGACATGGCGGCGACGCTTATCGTCGCCGTGGAGGCCGGCCGGCAGACATACCACGACTCGAAAAGAGGCTGGTACTTACCCACGCCCTCGAACGTATTGAACGTGGCGTACGTCGCGGGCAGCTCCTCCGGCAGCGGCGCGCTGCCGTCGAGGTACTGCGTGACCTGTCGCATGCTCGGCCGCGTCGCCGGCGACGGGTGCAGGCACGCCAGCCCCAGCCGCAGCACCATGTCCGCCTCCGCGTCGTCGTACTCCGAGCCGAGCCTGGCGTCCACCGCGCCGGCGATGGAGCCCTCGCGCCAGTGCCCGAGCACCCAGTCCACGAGCACGAACCGGCCGGTGGCGGCGCCGCCCGTTTCTTCCTCATCGTCCTCCTCCTCCTCGACGGGCCTCCGGCCGCAGACAACCTCGAGGACGAACGCGCCGAAGGCAAACACGTCGGACAGAGTGGTCGCCCTGCCGGTGCGCACGAGCTCCGGCGCCAGGTACCCCATGGTTCCGACAACATGCGTGGTGTGCGGATCCGCGCCATGGTCGTACAACCTCGCAAGGCCGAAGTCACCCAGCCGCCCGTTCATCTCTGCATCGAGGAGCACGTTGCTGGCCTTGATGTCCCGGTGGATGACCACCTTCTCCCAATCTTCGTGCATGTACAGCAGCCCGGCGGCGACGCCTCGGATGATGTGAAGCCTCCGAGCCCAGTCCAAGACGGGCTTGTCGTGGTAGTGAAGGTGCTTGTCGAGGCTGGCGTTGGGCATGTAGTCGTAGACCAGCAGGAGCTCCCCTTTGCGGCGGCAGTAGCCGAGAAGCTGCACGAGGTTGCGGTGCCGGAGCCGGCCGATGCTGACGACTTCGGCGACGAATTCCTTCATCCCTTGCCTCGATTCGTGGGACACCTTCTTCACGGCGACCTCTGTCCTGGACCCAGGGAGCACGCCTTTGTAGACTCTGCCAAATCCCCCTGCTCCGAGGAGCCGCTTGTCCTTGAATCCGCCGGTGGCGTCGTAGAGGTCCTTGTACGCGAACCGGTGCGGCCCGAACTCCACCTCCCAATCCTCGCGCAGCTCGGCGTACCTGCGCCGCCGCCGGAGGAGCACGAACGCGACGGCGACCGCGGCGAGGACGGCCGCCGTGGTGGCGATCGGCAGCGCCACGGTGAGCGCCTTGGACCGTGGCTTCGGGCCGATCCGTGGCAGCTTGGGGAGTTTGGCGTAGTCCAGCGGCGGAGCATCGCCGCCGCCGAGGCGGAAGCTCCAGCCGAGGACGTAGTGCTTCACCAGCACGATGCTCGACGCCGACGAGAAGCCTACGTACGCCGTGTCGGCGATGACCGCCGAGAGGTTCAGTTTTGTTTGCAGCAGCGGCCTCTTCGGCCGGGGACGCCGCGCCGGCGCCATGGCCACGGTGATCTCCGTGTTCCCGGCGTCGTAGTCCACCCACACCTGCATCGGCTCCCGGCTGATCAGGCTCAGGTTCCGGAACGCGCCGCCGGCGTCGTCGTCGTAGTAGCCCGCCGGCGCGGCGGCGGAGGAGTTGAGGCTGTTGACGTCGACGCCGACGTGGTTGTTGTTGATGTCCCCGAACTCCGGGTTGCGCACCGTGTCGAACTCCACGGCGAAGACGCGGTTGCGGGCGTCGCCGTTGTCGGTGCCGTTGAACATGCCCAGGTACTGCTGCGGCATGGCCGTGGAGAGGTCGGTCGTCGGGGACACCAGGAACGCGAACCCGCTCGTGCTCAGGTCGAGAAACTCCGACACGATGGCGAACACGAACGTGGTCGAGAAGGAGGACATGGCCCCTGCCGGCCCGTGGAACCGCACGGGTTCCGGGTGGAAGGCGTGGCCCTTGGACATGCTGCTGTCGTTCCTCTGCGACGACGCCATGTTGGTGTCGTTGGTGAGCAGCAGCAGCCCGGCCGGCGTGACGGCGGCCATGCCGTCGAGCGACAGGGCCGCGCCGCCGAAGCCGTCGTAGGCGAACTCCACGGCGGCGTCGCCGGCATCGACCACGACGACGACCGTCGCCGCCGCAGCCGCCGTCAGCAGCAGGAAGCAGAACTTAGCAGCCATGACGCGACGACACTGCACCGCTTGCCGCATCACACACTCGCATGGAATCTTGAGTTTGACGATAGCTCCATTAGTCTCGCCCCAAGTCAAGCGAGGAAGGTTCCGGTGGCTCGCGTTTCAGGCCTCACGAAATCGAGACCCGCAAGGAAAAGGGATCACCCGTCACCACATGAGAGCGACCTGCCACATGGTTCGCCATCCGCGCACGGGCCAGTGGGCCACCGCCGCGAATGACTAACAAGATTTGCAGGTTTGCCGGGATTCCTGCATTTTATTTCCACGCCCCTACGACAGTCTACGTAATATCGAGGTACTAGTATCTGAACGCGATCACACGGTGTCATATGGTTAGGATACCAATCACAATCATCAGTGTTGAAATTCGCTGAATTTCAGCAAAGCTTTTCTGATAACAAACCGGCGCTACGTCGACGTTGTAACCTGCAGCTACGCAGGCACGGCAACGGCACGCATGGTGTCCATACAAAATCGAGGCACTCGTGTCTGAACGCGATCACACCGTGTCACATGCTGATGATGCCAATAAAAATCTGTGCTGAATTTTAACGACTGGTACTACAACCTGCAGCTACGCAGGCACGACAATGGCATGTATGGTGTCCATACAAAATCCGATCAATGTGAACGCCCAGAGTGGCAGAGTGGACCATGACCATGAACAGTTGGGCAAGTAACCTGCGATATCGGCGTGCGTCTCATTGATGATCGAGAGAGTCGTTGACTGTTTGACTTGGACCAAGATTTGAGAGTTGACTGAGATGTCCTTGTTTAATTACTATACACGGCAACTCTCACCTAAACCACACACGCTCATCGTCGTCGTTTTTTGGTCTTTATTGATGGCCTTGTTTAGTTCCGTGGTGAAAAGATTTTGGAACGGAATCTTTTCACATTTAAAGTATTAAATATAGACTAATTAAGAAAGTAATTGCAGATTACGTCCGAAATTCGCGAGACGAATCTAATGAACCTAATTAATCTATCATTAGCACATGTTACTGTAGCATTACTGTAGCAATTTATTGTCTAATCATGGCCTAATTAGACTCATTGGATTTGTCTCGCAAATTCCAGTCTATCAATATAATGCGATTTGTTTTTTACCTACATTTACTACGCTATACATGTGTCCAAACATTTATTTTGGATTTTGGATTTTGGAACTAAACAAGGCCGATGAAATTTTCTATTATATTATTCAAAAATGCACACGTAGTCTTTAAAATAACAAAAGCTCGTCAATAACACTAGCTTGTACGCTAGCCATGTAAAGCAAGACATTTTTCTACACTAAACGGTTCGATATGTACTCGGATGATCAAAATATTCCACGATCTCAACAGGACATCATTAATCACAAGATGTGACCTAACGAAATACAATTTTCGTCTTCTATGCACGTCTCAAAAAAAAATCACAAGAGGTGACCTAATAAATTAAAATTTACATTCTTGCTCAAATTTCAGGAACTAAATCTCTGACGTTCCTAGGAAAAGTTACCCTGATTTCCAAATGAAGCCTACTATTTTACTACTACAGAATTTTACAATGCTACCACAGGCGGAACGGGATGCGATTATGCGTCACCGCTTTAATCACTTTCCTCCCGAGTGAACAGAGGACACGTCACCCACGCTCGTCCCCGTCGCCGACGACGACGGGTACGACGCGGCGTAGGAGTCGAACCCCACGTTGTGCATCATGGCCAGCGCGGTGAAGCTCCGGTACGCCCTCGGCGGCTCTGGCAGCGGCGCGTCGCCGTCGAGGTACTTCACCACCTGCCGCATCGGTGGTCGCTCCCCGGGCACCGGGTGGGAGCACAGCAGGCCCAGCATCAGCACCAGCTCGGCCTCCTCCGCGGGGAAGCCGCCGCGGAGCCTCGCGTCCACGGCGTCGGCGAGCGCGCCCGCGTGCCAGAGCTCCAGCACCCAGTCCACCAGCACGAACCGGCCGTCTCCGTCGCCATCGCCACCGCCGCCGCGCTCGATGGGTCGCCGGCCGCACGCCACCTCGAGCACGAACGCGCCGAACGCGAACACGTCGGTGGCCGGCGTGACGCGCCGCGTGTGCGCGAGCTCCGGCGCCAGGTACCCCATGGTGCCCACCACGTGCGTGCTCTGCGGGCCGCCGCCGGCGCCGCCGCGCTCGTAGAGGCGCGCGAGGCCGAAGTCGCCGAGGCGGGCGTTCATGTCGGCGTCGAGGAGCACGTTGCTGGCCTTGACGTCGCGGTGGATCACCACCTGCTCCCACTCCTCGTGCAGGTACACCAGCCCTGACGCGACGCCCCTGATGGCGCGGAGCCTCTGCTCCCAGCTCAGCGTCAGCGCCATCGGCGGCGCGCCACCGTACAGCCACCTGTCGAGGCTGCCGTTGGGCATGTAGTCGTAGACGAGGAGGAGCTCGCCTCGCCGGCGGCAGTATCCGAGCAGCTGCACGACGTTGCGGTGCCGGAGGCGGCCGATGCTGACGACCTCGGCGACGAACTGCCTCATCCCTTGCCTGGCGTCGTGCGACACCACCTTGACGGCGACCTCGGTCTTGGACTCCCGGAGCACGCCCCTGTACACGCGGCCGAATCCCCCGACGCCGAGGAGGCGCTCGCCGGAGAAGCCGCCGGTGGCGTGGAAGAGGTCCCTGTACTTGAACCGGTGCGGGCCGAACTCCACCTCCCAGTCCTCCCGGAGCTCCGCGTACCGGAGCCGCCGCCACGCGAGGAGAGACGCGCACGCCACGGCGGCGAGGGCCAGGAGCGGCGTGGCCACCGGAAGCGCCACGTCGAGCGCCCTGGGCCGGTGTTTTGCGGCGGCGGCGCGAGGCATCTTGGGGAGCTTCGCGTAGTCGAGCGCCGGCGCGGCGCTGCCGCCCAGCGCGAAGCTCCAGCCGAGGACGTAGTGGCGCGTGCGGAACGGGCCCGTCGACGACGAGAGCCCCACGTATGCCGTGTCGCTCACCACCGCCGAGAGGTCGACGGCGACGGAGATCAGGGGCCTCTTGGGCCGGGCCGCCTCCGCCGGCGCAAGCGTAACGTTGAGCGCCGCGGCGGCGCCGTCGTACTCCACCCACACCTGCATCGCGTCGCCGCTGTAGAGGGACAGGTTTTTGAAGCCGCCGTCGTCGGCGGCGTAGTAGCCGGCGGGCGCGGCGGCGACGGAGACGAGGCCGTTGACGTCGACGCCGACGTGGTTGCTGTTGATGTCACGGAACTCCGGGTTGAGGATGGTGTCGAGCTCGACGGCGAACACGCGGTTGCTGGCGTTGCCGTTGTTCTCGCTGTTGAAGAGGCCAAGGAACTGACTCGGCGACGCCGCGGACAGGTTCTTGCTCGGCGCCACGAAGAAGGCCAGCCCGTTGCCGCTCACCGTCACGTACTCGGCAGCGATGCCGAACACGAAGGTCGTCGAGAACGACCGGGCGGTGCTGCCGTTCTGCGCTGACGCCGACGGCGCCTCGTCGTGGAAGCGGAGCGGCGCCGGGTGGAACGCGTGGCCTTTCAGCTGGGATGTGACGTTTGTGAGTTGGAGCTTGCCGTCCGGCTCGACCACGGCCATGCCGTCCAGGTCGAGCCCCGCGCCGGTGAAGCCGTTGTAGATGAACTGGCCGTCGCCGCCGGCTGCTGGCACCGCCGCATGGCTGAGGCCATGGAAATGGCAGACAAGCAAGAGGAGGAAGGAGAAGCTGGCAAGCATCGATCTCTTGTCACATGTAGCAGATTGGCAAGTAACCAATCCCTGCTGGTAGGTGGCAAGATTACTGGATTTCTCTCAGAAAAACCAAGCGGACATGAAACCTTTAAGGTACAACAGCAAAAGCAACTACTAATTGACCATTTTATTTCCGTCTCCTCGGATGGCATAAAAGAGAAGAAAGATCCTCATTTTTTTCTCATTTCCCTAGCGAGTCATATGCAGTCATACAGGTGTGCCAAGTCTCATATGATCTGGAATTTGTCTCCAAAATATGCCAGGAAGCGAAAATTCCTTTTACAAAAATAATCTCCCTTTTACCACCTAAAATTTCTGTACTGGATTTTGAATTTGAAAACTATATCCATAAAACATCTTTTTGGTCCAAATCGAGAAATCCTTGTGAGATTAATGTGTTCAGTTTTGGGAGATACAGGCACAGTTTACATGTAACAGCATTTCCAAAAAAAAACAGCAAGTGGCTCGAATTATTGAAAATCTCTCCTGTATTAAAAAAAAAAAACTCAACATGCGGGGTAAAACAGCTGCCGACCATTTACTAAGAGAAAATCCCCTAACCTTAGCCACACTCTTACATCGGGCCTTGACCTTCCGCTACCACGGAGAGTTGAACCCACGATATGAGAAGTGCTACTAAGGCCATATAATATTAGATACAATTTTCTTCGGTCAAAAAATATTATATACATTTTTTGTTCTAGTAATAGCAAGTCAACTTGAATGGCCACACTGGCCAATCAACAATTTCTTCACTTTTTTGAGCTGAACTAATTGTTGATGCGAATGACAGTACAGCTTATTCCAATTCAGCAGTCAAAGTCAAAGCTGAAAAATGATAATAACTAAGCAAGGCACGGATTGTATTTTTAAAATTTGAAGCTTCAGCCTTCATGGCTGCCACAGGTTCAAGCATTAGGTCAGCGAAATGAGCATAGACATACCCACAAAAAGAAAAGGAGCTTGGACACGGAATAACTCAATAAGAAATGGCATGGCTTTTACCAGTGGACATGTTTCAGATGGTCTTAATGGATCGAAGAGTTCAAACGCGAAGTGTAAAATTAGTTCAAACGCCATGTTCTAGTACAAGGGCAGAGCTTGTCAGCTATTAACAGAGATTAATTAGAGATCAACTCCTAATATTTTCAGCTTTAATGGGACAAGGGCAACTAAAATCGTAAACATGATACACTTGATTTCGCATTAGAAAACAACATTCGAAACTTGCACCTTCTCATCAGTTTCTTCACTTGTGTTTGTAAAGAATGTCACAATGAGTTTAACTTGGACCAAACTGGAAACGCACGTCTCAACACAATCAACACAACGGGCAAGCTTTACATGAAGGTTACATATGCAAACAGCCTGCATACAAGGTTCAAGTTTCAACTGCTAGTGTTACATTACACGATGCTCCTTGACCAGGCTTTTTAAAACCTACACTGGTCAGGTACTCAAGTGTCATCAAGATGATGTTGGCCTGGGCAACCTCTTCGCGATTTCCTGCCATATAAATATTCAATATATGTTAAGATGATTGCGCCAAAGACCTCAGTTGGGACTTGGGAACAGCACATGAACAAACTGAGGCAGGATGACTAAATGAGAGAGCAAATGTGTTTAACATTTCAGTGTGCTTCCTCGCAAAAAAAGAAGAAGAAAGTGTGCTGGTCAAAATATTCGCACAGAATTACAGAAAGGTGGCTTTATGTGTGGTGGTTAGAGCACAGAAAAGTATCAGGCCTGCTACATGTTCCTATAAAAAAGTTGTCCTATTTCCTTTCTTTCTATCAATGATTTCACATATAAAGCTGCTTTTTTTTCCAAGAACAAGACAATTAGCACGTGAGAAAGAGAATGACCCCAACCAAATTCATTAGGTAGTATTTGTATATGCTTAAAACCAGATGGAGTGTATCAAAATCAATTCCCACTATGCTCCTGATACATACCTCAAATAATTGGTTTATGTTATCAGCTGTTTTAGCTGAAGTCTCAATGAAAAACATACTGTTCCTTTCTGCATACTCTTGTGCTTCCTTGAGGAATCAAAACATAGTGTCAAAACCTTTTAGCATATCATTCAAACAGACAAACTGGCAAAATCTTTCTTGCATACCTGAGAAGATACAGAACGATTTTCATGCAGATCAGCCTTATTTCCGACCAAAGCCATAATCATATCAGGACCGCCATGTTTTTGAAGTTCCTGAAGAGTGGAAAGAGAAAGTGATGAAAGGTTCAGACGTGCTAAAACAAAAGAGGGGATTTCATTATGCTAATAAACATAAACATTGCTCTGCACTGTCAGAACCCGAATAGACAAAAGCTACAGAATACACGCATAGCTAAATAAAAAAGACTTAGGGCATCTGGTATGCTGCTGCTTGCATATATTATGAGACTCTTTGAAACAATCATGGTAAAACTATTTGTAATATTTACAAAGCCCTCTTAGCACTGGAGAACAAGAAGGTGATACTTCAATACAGGAAGATAAGCTCTCCAATATACTGTCAATGTAATAGACTGACTGGGAATATCTCTGCCGAAAACACAAACATGATATAGTGACTCAGAAGAAGAAACACAAATCCTAAAGAACTTTGACTAACGTTCTGGAATTTGGACTGAATTAATTAAACATGGCCATTCATAGATCTCAAGGAGATTTCGTAGACAAGAGCAATCAGCATATGACTGGATAGAAGGGAATATGCAGTACCTTCACCCAGTATTGTGCTTTGTTAAATGATTCTGGACTGGTTATGTCATAAACAACAATTGCAGCACCAGCTCCCCGGTAATAAAGAGGTGCCAAGGCAGCATACCTGAAAATTGACTGGCTTTCATCAATTCTGCAGGAAATTCATTACTATGCCGAAGTCGAGTAAACTGAACTTGAACATGAGAGCACAAGTGAGTACTTTTGTGATGAAATTTCTGAAGGCAGATCAATGTAAGTATGCCCTAGGGAGTGGGTTTGTCCACAAACAAGCACATTGGTCATTTGTAGGTGCCTGGGTGGGTTTCTGCTAAATCTAACTAAAAATGAACCATATGCAGGTTTGCGGACAAACCTACTGCATTCCTAATGCTTTAAATGTCATAACTTAAAACTAAAGCCAAGCCCCTAATATGTACCTCTCTTGGCCAGCAGTATCCCATATTTCAAACTTCACTGTTGTGGAGTCCTCTAGTGCCAATGTTTGTGACAAAAATGATGCACCAACAGTTACCTAAATTCATTAGATGGAAGAAGGTGAAACGAAATAGAACACGTGAAAAGGTCAAAATACAAACATTTCTGCTGTTCATGAAACCCAAAAACATTATTTTCCAGTTTAACCTTGGAAGTAGGGTCAAACTGACCACGCACAAAACGAAGAACTATGCAGCTCTTCCCAACACCAGAGTCTCCAAGTAATACCAGCTACAAGAGGAACAAATAAGAGAAATTGAGAACAATGTGCAATTTCATTCATTTTGATGCCAAGACATTATTTGCACTGATGTATAGCATTGGTGTGCTAACAAAATGTTAGCCAGATGCATACAAAGAACATGGATAATTGTAATGACAGAATTACAGTTCAATTTGTGAATTAACATATCGAAGTACAACTGTAACTAAATGAACCATATAAGATTGTGATTAGAAAACCTTCACTCGGAAGTTCTTTGAATCAGTGTCAGAATTCCCACTGCTGACATTGCTCAATCCTCCAGCATTAGTAGCTAGATGAGGGGGGAAAATGTTGCATCAGTACATAGTAAAATTGTTTCCTACCAAGCAGTGTCGCATTAGAATAATGTTAATTCAAAAGGTAAATGAGTGACTGCCCAGAGAAAATTCAATGCCAAGTAATAAAATTCCTTTTAAGGTTCAGGAAGGTTATATGCACTGTTTCATAGCTTTGCATGGATCCTTCATTTATTTATTTTGCTCTACAAGAAGCTGCAATAAATATTATATAGGTGAACCGAAGAAAAAGGGCGACCTTTGGTGCAGCGGTGAGTTCACCGCCTGTGACCGGAAGGTCCAGGGTTCAAGCCCCAGCCTCTACACATTTATGTGCAGGCACTAAACAACCTGCCCCCAGATCCCGCATAGTGCGGGAGCCTACGGCACTGGGTACGCCCTCTTATGAACCGAAGAACATAAGATTTAAGGAAACCCATCTGATTACAACTATTTTAGTAAAATTTTGGCTTTTATATCTTTTATGGACACATTTGAGTGAACATTGGTCTAAGATGATGGAATCTAGATAATTTGACTTCCTATTTTATATTTATGACTGGTAACCATGCCTACATTCCTGGTGAGGCTACCTCTTATTTAGACAACTGACTAATGTTGCGTCCCAACATAAATGCACAATAGTTATATATGAAATATTAAATTTGCAATGGTGATTCAGGGATATTGATGGAATTTAAATGATCTATCCTACCTTTATTAGATTTAGTTGAACAATACTCCCTTGGTCCCAAATTATAGGTCATTTTGGCATTTCTAAGTTTAGGGTCCTTTTTGGTGGGCACATGAACTATGATGTGAACTCAGGAGCCTCTCAACCTTAGGGTCCTTTTTGGTGGGCGCATGAACTATGATGTGAACTCAGGAGCACAGTTCGATATAGAAGCCCTCCTATTTTAGATGCCAACACACAAAAATGCCAATTTGCACCCCTTATCGTCATTGCTCATTTGATTGTCCCACTGATGCTATTGACATCACTACCGGTACCACATGATCACAAATGTGTTAGAAGCAAATCCACAACTGCGCTTTGAGAATAGAGCAATAATTGGATACTGCTAAGCAACTGTATGCGCCGCCTTCTAATCGAGCGATATGGGTTGCTGACGGATTTGCAATTCCACATCAACAAGATACTACATTGCTACTGTACAGAACTTGCAAGCCAACCAACCTAAGGCCAAACCACTCCCCTTTTGGATCGGAGGGGATGGAGAGGAAATGAACTAATTTCCCCCACCACATCCCCAAGTCCCCTCCAATCGACATGGGGAATGGGTGTATCTCTAAATACCGTTTTCCTTCCTACCACATGGCTACATCCCAATTCCCAACAACCTCATAGTCTCATAAATTTCATAGCCCTCGAGCTCCACAGACCAAAATCATTCAGCTCCAGGGAATCCTAGACAGAGCTTGTACTAAACACCGACCAAAACTCCATGAATCGATCAAACTGCAACCCAACCACTGTCGCAGCGAAAATTTCCCCCAAACTGCAGCAGCATTGACCTCTCACCCCATAACCGCTTGAGGCCCAATCGGAAGCCCGAATTACACCGTGCCTACAGCAACACCCTGCTCAACTCCGAGCTTCCGAGGCCACAGCGCCCAAGCAGCAGAACAGAAATGAAAAGAAAGATCCACGGACGAGGGGAAGAAAAAAGAGCAGAGTGTTTTTTTGGCTGTTCATCAGGCGGGTAGTAGCGACCTGGCAGGGAGGAGGAGCAGCCCATCGGCGGCGCGCGGGGGTCTTCCCGACGAACGGACTGGGGCGGATGACTGGATGATACGGCGGCGGCGGAGCTCGAGTGCTCGACGGTTGCCGACGGCGGGGGAGAAACCGGTTGGTGGTTTTTGGTTGGCTCGCGAACTCTGGCTTGGGCGGCGGGGTGCTCACGGACTTACACGCCGTGAGCCCGTTTGTCGATGACAAGTGGGCCCCGAAGCATTTAGGCCCACATGCTAGTGACGTAATCACGGTGGCGTTTCGGGAGGATATGATCGTCTCGGGGACACGTAGCAGGTGCCGCCGCAGAACGCGCCGACCGCCGTATATGTATGCATACGGTATTCCATTAGACTTTTTTTTTTTGAGCGGACGGTATTCCACTTGAGTATTCCCATACGTTAGTTGTGGCCCAGCCCAATTAAGTCGGAAGCACTTCATGGCCCAAGTTGTGCGAGCAGCCCAGCGGAGGGAAAATGTGCTACCCTCTCCACCGTACGGGCCCATTTTGTTTGGTCCGCCTGAAAGGCCGGGCCGAACTTTCCGCAGCCCGTATGCTCCCGGTCCATCGAGAAACTTCGTTCCGCCGTGAACTTGGGCACGATGCTCATCTTTCTCCGGGCGATCGAGACTACGAAACGCCCCAGCGCCCCGCCACGTACGGGCCATGCACGCCTCGTGTCCGGGCGGCCGCGGCCAGGAAGGCGTCGAGATTTTCCTGCGAGGGCCCGTCGCATCCGCCGATCTTTTTCCCGCGGCTAGGCCAGCACGGGCATGGCCCATGCTCGCTGGCATCATTGGCGCTGGATGCCCCCCACGAGTTCCCAGGCCACGGCATGTCGGCATCACCCTTCCCCCATGCATGATCCGTCGCCGTTCGTCGAAGCAGCCGCCAGACCAGTCCGAGCCGCGCGGGCGGCGGGCGGCGGGCGGCGGCGGCAGCCCTGGGGAACGGGCTAACGGGCGAGCAAACCCGCAGCCGATGATCCACCACCCACCGGGGAACACCGGGTGGACTGGGAGTCTGGGACCGGCGTCTCCGTCTCCTCGGCTGGCGCGCCCCCTCTCAACCTCGGGGACGTCGGAACTCCCGGGAAAACGACGCGCCAGGCCAAGCAGGCAACGATGAACGCAGCCCACAGAGCAGAGCCCAGCGCGAGCAGAGCCGGAATCTTTGCTTGTCCTTTCGGCCTTCACACCCCCGGTGCGTGTGTTCTGTGTCCTGACGTGGGGAAGCGATACACTGCAGCGTGCAGCGCACCGGCGTCGGCCGGTCGGCGGCAAATTTTCCATGCCGTTCGGATTACAACGAGAGCATCTCGCTATTCCGCTTCATTGCTCTTCTTATTTGACGTTGCTTTCGCACAGCGGCTCAAGTCCGGTCCGGTTGCTTCACGCTTCTCCGTCTACTTGAGGTTTCGATTAAGGCAAAAATAAAAAAGAAGCTTGTTTTTTAGTGTAAAACCACCCGGCGCATCTCCTTCCTCGGTCACTGCCAGTGAACTGGATGCAGTGGACATGGGCGACTGGAAAAGTCAAGCTAGGCTGCAAGGGATCACGACGGACCGAGGGCACGCACGTCTAGCTGGCCTTCTCCCCCTGTTTCTTGGGGTGAAACCGCAGAAAAAGCAAAGAAAAATATTCGGATAACATTTGCTCTATTGATTCTTTGAAGGTGACGTGCCAGATTTATGAGTATCGGCGCTGTCGATGACGCTGCGGCAGGACTGAGTCGAGTCGATTAGAGGGCAGCACACAGACTTGATCGGGTTTGGGCAGTGTTTGCGTTGCTTTGGCACGAAGCAAGTAGGAATCGACAGCGCGCGAGCGACGTGTGGACGGACGCTCGCTCGCGTGGCGTACGTGTACGTGCTCGTCGACAGTGCCAACTTTTGTCGGAACCTCTAAGGGCTTTCGTCAACGTCGTCCTGCGTGGCTCTCGACATCTCTGTGCTCTCTCAATCGGACAGTGGCTGGCAATTTCCCCGGTTCGTCTCCTTTTACGGGCTGAAAGAAAAGCGAACTGCTGTATGCGCAAAATGAAACGCGCTCAGTGATCTCACGATGTAACCGCGCAAACCATTTTTTTTTAAAAAAAAGGTGTCTCCGATTTATTCAAAGTTCACCAGGTCCGGGCTCGTAGATCCTGGTAATCTAGTCCAGGAGGATCTGGTGGAATCCAGAAGCCCAAAAGCAACGAGAACACAGAGGTCGTTATCCGATCCTCTCGTCGGAACGCCGTGCTTCAGATCAGTGATCAGTCCTCCACACTAGAAAAAAGGCGCTTTTAGCTTGATCTTAGCATAAAGAAGAGCCAGTGCATTTGACTGACATCATCCATCCCCACGCTTTTGGCTACCTGGCTGCCTCCGGCACCGCGCGTCTCATACTTTCGTCTCACCACACTGTTCGTGCGGAGACCACCAGCGACGCCGCAGTGCCATCTTTTTTTTTTTGAGATTAAAAAAAATAAATGTCGCAGTGCCATCTGAGATCTCACTCGGCGCACGACGCCCCCGAGCTGAGAACCAGCAGCGATCAGGCACACGGACTGGAAGATCGGACGCGTGTCTAATTGACTATTGGCTCGATGCCGAGGGCAGAGCATCTCCCGTCGCTAGCCCGGCCGATCGACGCCGACGCCGCACCCGCCGGTAGCACGCGCGCTAACAAGCTGTGCGTGTGCGGGGTGCTGCGGCAAGCGCCCATCGCCGAGCGCGCCGCCGCAACCGATCGCACCGACCCAACCGCGTGCAACGGCGCGTGCCTGGGGAGCGAAAGCGCCGTACGTGGCCACGCCGCGGTTAATTCCGTGCTGGCGTTGATCGTCAACCTCGGTATGGGCTTCAAAGTTTGAATTGGGACAGGCTCGTCGTCGTCGATGCATCTCTTTCGTCGATGACTCATGCTGAATGCATGGCCTCTTCTCCGCCGTTGCTTCAGACCACAGCTACTATTGAAGCTAGGTTGCTGTCTGCCTCTCTCTGCATGATATGGGCATGCTTCATTTTCCGATTCCAAGAAAGAAGACCGTCTTGGTACGGTGTAAAAACGCCGACATCACATCTCCTTCTTTGGTGACTGGTTTCGATCGAGATGCAATGCCCACTGATCCGGGGAAGTCGTCAAACTGAACCGCGACGGACACGGGCAATAATTCAGTCTCACACTCTCCTCCCATGTGGCCATGTGTTCTGGGACGAAACTGCAAAAGGACAGAGAATGTATTCGAGTAATACATCCTGATTCAAGACTCAAGTGATGCGCCACTATTGGCGCTATCGATGGTACAGTGGCGGATATGGAGTTTGTGGCTTCAAAAGCAGCGAATCAAAGCCAAGTTTATCACTCAAGTTATGCAGAAAAAAACAAACAAAGAATCTTACCGGCCGGTACTTTGGTAGCATGAAGCAAGAAGAAACTGTCAGTGCCAACTTTCTCTTTTATCTATTTTTCATTCTGCTCTTTATTTTAGGACATAAAACAACATCTGTAGAGACTGTTAAGACTCCTGTGCTCTCCACGGAATCTAGTAAAACCCCAAAACTTACGAGTTTTGCAACCTCTAGTGCCACAGAATTCAAAATCTTCAATGCTACAAAAGTCGATGGAGCTTCGAGATCCCTGGAAATATCCAAGACGATCTGGTATTTCTGGTGAGACAAAAAGGGCACACAGAGTCGTTCTTCTCTCATCGAAACCACACGTACACCCACGTCCCGCACTAACAAAAGGCCTTTTTAGCTCGATTTAGCCCAAAAGTTGGGCCAAGAAGTAGTGGATTTGCGTGACATCAGACATAACGCGCACGCGGCACGCCCAGTTTTGCCCACACTCTAGCTACCTGCCTGCCTCACCAGATGTCGCCTCCACTCCCGGCGCAGATTCTCTGACGTCTCGGAGGAGCAAAGGCACGGATAATTTCTACCCCTTTCTGGATGCCATCAGTTATACATCCAACGGTTAATGCGCATTTTAGATTTCTCAAAGCCCGGCAACTCCACCACCGGTCCCCGGCATGTTATCACGGGAGGAACGGCCGTCTTGAAACGTTCGGTGAGTGATCAGTGAAGGGCTCTGCTTCATTGGATGGCGATGGATTTTTTAATTTTAATTTTGTTTAAATGATATTTTAGGATAATAGTATGTTCGGAAAACTATTTCCATCTCGTGATCTTTAGGTCGTGTCTGTATCTTCTTCTCCTGTCGTGGCTCGCCTGGTCGACGGACGCCGACGGTGCACCCGCCGCGCGCTCGCGTCGTCCGTCCGTTCCCATCGACACCCAACAACAAACCCGCATGATGCAGAGGAAAACCGTTAAAGGCTCCGGCGTCGTGCGCGCGCCGCAACCGCAACCACGGTGCGTCCACGGGCTAGATAGATCGAGGACTAGTCTGTGTTGGAAGAAATTAAAACAAGCATTGCTCTGTCCCTTTTCCTCATTTCTGGTTGAAAGTAAAACCAAGAGATATATAGCGTGGTCGTTGCCTTCATATCAATCTCTTGTATGATGGCTGGAGTTCCGTTCCAGAATACTGCGATGATGCATGCAAATGGAACAGATGATGGTGCAGTCAAACTTGGCGGCAAACGGATGGTCTCTTTGCAAGACCGCAATGTGTTCCATTGATCCGTGCATGTGTTTTGGGTGGAAAATGCATGCCAGCTTTGAATATTCGTCGGAGACTCGGAGCCCCGGTGACATGTCATCTACTACTACTGTACTACTCCGTATCTCTGAAGTCTGAAGCTTTGCAGAAGTCCACCGTAATCGTCAGGGATGATCTGGTGCGGGCAACAAAAGTACTCCTCCTGTACAAGTAAAACATCCACGCTCGTAGCCGAAAATCAAAGCCAAAATCGGTCGCCGCTGGGCGTCGGTCCCGCAGACCCCCGCACGCAGATGGCCGCCGTGCGTATGTTGGGTGCACGCACGGGGCCGATCTGCGCTTGTTGGCTTCTCGGGAGGGTCCTTCCGGGCGCTGCCGTTGCGTTCGTGCCCTGCCTTCTCGTCGCTTTCTCCCCGAAAGCATGCGCCATAGTCCGGTAGCATAATATAAAGCCGTAGGATATCATCATTCATTCACTCAATTCGGATTTGTGTGGGCCAACACCGCAGCAACTTTTAAAAAATAAAATAAAATAAAATAAAATAAAAATATCTCGTTTATTGTCAGCCAAGTCCGTCACTAGCATTAGACAGAGATTGAAAGCAGTCGATTTTAGTAAATTATTGTGATTGTCAACGTCGTCGTGATGGTGGTGGCGCAGGTAGGTAGGTACAGAGCCGCCATCCGGTAAAAGTCGACACCGACCGTACTCGACCGCTGCGTCCACGGCCGGTACATAACATGTACCGTTGCCCTTTTTCGACGCATGGATGGAGCTGCTAGTGCGCATGTACTACTGCACATCTGCACTGCACCACCAACAGAAACACAGAAAAGCAACGAGTCAATTCAAACAGATCTCGCTCGTCCAAACCCCTGATGATTTGTTTTCTCGTTACGCCACTTCAAAAAAGGCGTTTCCGTTTTTTTTAACCTCCCGAAAACGTACGGCTGACTGTCAGTTTACCACCACATGGACGCATTATTAGCTACTGATCGTCAGAAAGACCATCATTGTTGAGCAATCGCCTACGGAGTACTAAGTAGTAGTACACACGCGTGACTGCTGTGCTGCGCTACAAAAGGGAAAAATTATCACATGCTACTAGCTAGTACTGCAGTAGTTAGTTCCTTTAGGCTTGAGCAACGTGCGTAGTGCGTGTGGGATGAACACCGCCACAGATTGCTAAAAGGAGCACGGGTAAACTTGCACCAATTACACGAAAATTAGCACTCGGTCCTATTCTGACGACGGCAGACACAGTGCGGCCGGGCCGTACAGCGTCATTGGGCGGAGCAAGTACCAACTGTTTCGGTGTCGTCGATCCGGCACCGGACGAGACGAGCAGCTAGCGCTTGCCCAGCCAACAACTCCAGCATCGCTGCTCCGTTCCTGCTCGATCGTACTCGATCCACCCACCGAGAGTCATCATCTACACTTTGAAAGGATACCATCATCGTTTCATTTCCACAACAAAGGTGAAAGAAGCTGCCAGGACTTAAGATCTTCTTATTTATTTTATTTTTTTTAAAGATCATACTGACGCACATTTTCTGGTTCTTGCGTATCATGGCGTTACGAACCAGACCTGCTTCATTCAGAAACGTTGGATTTGGTTGACAATGCAAGAGATCGATCGTCCCAGTGGCAGCACATGCTGCCATAGTGCCATGCATAGCATAGCCATAGGAGGAGGAGAATCACTGCGCGCCTGACCACAATGTCCCTGACCACCGCCGCGACAGGCGCATATGGCCCGAATTGAAAGCCATGACCAAACCCCCTGCACCTGCACAGTGCCGAGCGGAAAAGGTCTCGGCAGGAGACGGGAGGACGACGGCATGGCGCAGCTCAGCTCGGCACATGCATGTCCATGTCCTGCCTCATTCCCTCTCCTAGCACACCCCAGATTCCATCAGCTACACGCCCTGCACTGCACCTACGGACGGGAGGAGAACATTCACTCTCGTAGTCCTCCCGGGCAGGCCAGCCAGTAGAGGAAAGGCTGATCCGGTTGTCCCCATCCCCCTGGGCCCTGGCTCCGTCTTCCGTCTCACCTGGCCGCCCGGGACGGGGAGGTTTCCTCGAAGTGGCAACAACTAAGGGCTAGCTCGCTTTCGTTGGAACGGTTCCACCCGGACTGAGATGAATATAGTATAAACTTTATGATATTTGCAATGAGAGACCGAGATTTAATCCAGGTGAAGAACCAATTTACCCATGATAAGGACAAGAAGAGACCGAGAATTAATCCACTAGTCAAGAGGTGGGGAACCAATCCAGGTCTTTTGTTGTCCATATCATGAGTAAATTGGTTCTTTACCTGGAATAAATCCCGGTCTCTCATTGTAAGTATCATAAAGTTTGTACTATATTAATCTCAATCCGGGTGGAACCATTCCAATGAAACCGAACGAGCGCTAAAGCGGCGCGGGTGCGAGCCAGGACGAGGAGGGTCTCCGTGCCGTGGTCGTGTGGTGCGCGCGCCAGGGCAGGGCAGGGCGCTGCAGTGTGCGCTGTACTACGGGGCCGGGGCGCGTCGCGTTCCGCATGATGAGCAATGATCGGGCGGCCATGGATGGAAGCTGCGCCGTCTGCTTCCTCCGTGTCCGGACCGGCAGATTCCCTTCCTTCCCATGCATGCATTGATGCTTTTGGGCTCGAGTAGGTCAGTTCAGTAGCCTGTGAGTGACGAAAAGCCGGCAAGATTTCGAAAAAGAAAAGGAGGCGAGGAGCGGTGTTTTTCGCGCAAAGAATGGTCGCCTTTGGCCTCCTTTTGGCGAAAGTTTCCCCCCTGCGCCCGCACCGATGCAGCAGCATTTGCAAATTCTCCCTCGCTCGCAGGGTTTCAGCA
This sequence comes from Urochloa ruziziensis, assembly GCA_015476505.1. Lineage (NCBI taxonomy): Eukaryota > Viridiplantae > Streptophyta > Magnoliopsida > Poales > Poaceae > Urochloa > Urochloa ruziziensis. Next base: position 42,024 of record WEIB01000313.1, read on the forward strand.
GCAGAAGCGTACTAGAGTGCGGCGAGGTGATCTGATCTCAGTGTGGAGGCCGAGGCGATCGACGAGCATCTGATCCCTCCGCCGGCCGGACTTGGGCATGTCGCCGTGCGGGTGCGGGTGCGGCGGCAACGTCAGTCACTCGCGTCACGCGTTTCAGTAGCCAAAAAACGGGGGTGGTTCGCGGTTGGAACTTGCGCTCAGCTTCTTCCGCTTGTCTCGCGCGCACTCATCCAAGCGAATCTCGCGCCAGGCAGGCAGCCTTGTGCCGGTGCCGGTGCCGGTACGCTCTTCACTTCACTCGCCCATGCCAGTCGTGCCTTCCCAAGAGGAAAAACAAAGCAGCCAAACAAAGGAATCGAAATGCTAGCTAGCTCGTCCTTTGCCTTCGCCCTGACAGTTCATATCAGCTGGGATTATCGACCGGATCAGGACACACGGAAGAGCCATTTGCAAGCACAGCCTGACAGCCCCCCGGGCGACCTAACCTAACCTAAGCACGTTTGAATATGATGCTACAGTAGTGTGTCGTCGGTTGCCGTCTCATCTCGCATCCCAGCAGGGACAGGCTCCAAGCTAATAAGACACGCAGGGGATGCCGAGATGGCACGCTGATCCTTTGATTATTGCTACGACTCTGCGAGCATTGCGTGCGTGAGTGTCACGGATTCACGGGACGACGGGACGCATGCAGCACGGAGGGAACTGAGAACACCACTTGTTTATATTAGCAAACCTATTCCGGCTCGTGATGATTAGGTGATCGATTAGTTTAATTGCTGCCAGGCATCAGCAGCCGGCGTCAGGCCGACGATGTGACGTCGCGCCGGAACATGCATGCAAGAAGCCAGCTGGAACGGCACCCGGCCGGCACGCGCCCGGCCGCGCGCACCCGGACGGGCGACAGGTAGGACGCGCCAGGCCCGCCACGTCCCGGCGTACGGCCGGTCCGCCGTGCCGGATTTTCAGTGGCGACCGGCAACGGAATGATTCGCGCGCGTCGTTCAGGCGGCGCCGGGACAACAGCAACAACAACAGAAACAAAGAGTCTTGTCATGGTTTTGTTTCAGATGAGAATGAGACGATGGGGGTTTGCTTGCGATGCGGCCGGCGGCGATGCAGCTGGGAATTTTGGCACGCCTCTTCCGTGACGTTGATTGCGCCGATGATCCATGGTGAACATTGGTTTGGTGGATCGAGCCGATGATTACAGCAAAAAGATAGAGATCGATCGACATGCTCGCCATCCACTTCACTAAAGCCAATCATCCGGCTACATATATAGTACGTGTTTATTTGGACTTTTGGTACACTCTCCCTAACCAAAATCGTTTCCGACTTTTCTACTACGTTGCAAATATAGATCAATGTAAACTCTCGACCTACAAGAGTGGTTAGGGTTTGGAAGCTAGCTTGCACAGTGTACACTTTGAAAATCTGGAGAAACCATCGAGATAACAAATTATTGGTTGTCATAGCCTCTAGCAAATCTGTGTGTTCTAAAAAGAATCATTTCGTTATTGCAGATAAGGGTTAGAAGCAAAAGACAAAAAGATATATGCCATTGATTCTTGACAATCAATTGATCGATAAATTTGTTTTTTCTATCTTCTAATTCAATAGGCATTTCAATTATTTTCTTTTGCAAAATTTCCCTAAGTTTGTAAGTAATGTATATTTGTATGATTTTTTCTTATGGAGCTCATTGATAAAGTTTTCAATCATTCGTAAATGAGGCGTGATGTATTTATATCACTGCAGAATTAATGTAGGTCAAGATTATTGGTTATGTTGGCGATAGTGAAGATGATCATGTTGATAAACTTCATTTTAAGCTAAATTTGATAGAAATTATAAAAATTAACGAACAGCAAATTTGTCCACAAAAAAGGTCTAACTTGTGCTCCGTGTACTGGTATGATTTTTGTTCAAGCTCGACAGCTCGTTGATATTCATTTATTCATCACCGAAATGGCAACGTAGGTCATGACACTCGTTATTATCTCCTCCGGCACTGGTAATGTAGAGGATATGGTGCGCACCTCATGCGACGACGAGCGGTAGTAGCCAGTTAGTGACGGAAGAAGGTGAGAATTTAATGAGAAGCAAAGCAAGAGGGAAAAGAAGGAAGGGCGAGGTTTTTTTAGTCATCCGTGGTGGAATTACAGACAAAAATTTGTGTGAGCCAGCATTTCTGGCACATTAACATCCTTATCTACTAGGATAAGAAAGTGACGTATTACGGAAGATATTTATTTATGTACAGACACCTCTTTAGACAGCTATGCACACGTAGGAGCAGGGTAATTAGTCTTCTGTTGCCAAAACGTCTGCGCCAGAGGTACTGTAGACCCGTCGACACGCACTCTCTCGCGCGCCCAGCATCGTAGCCATTCCCGACAATTAACTACTGAGTGTTCCGTTTTAGAAGTCTCCGAAGGACAAGTTTGTTTCGCATACTCGTAGCCCGGTAGCCGCAATGCATGCCGCCGCAAGCTGCTCAACATAGGAAAACACCATGGGCCACACTAAAGAAATCGATGGCCTAGAAACACCAGAATATTCCAGGGCTACTCACCCACGTCGGATGGAAAGAAAAACCACGGCCGCCGCTGTCCCTGTCAGGACGGCCGTCACTGGAGCTAAACCCCCCTAGAGAACTCCGTCGAGAACTTTGCGGTCGACTTTACTATTGATAAGCAAAGATTTTACTTTTCCGGTAAGGAAAACGATTAGCACTAAACTATGGTTAGCGATATGATTAGTTATACCAAAACCACAAGACAACACACCACCGTGCACAAGCAAAAACCGCATTATGCTAAAAAAGAAGAAGCAAAAACCGCATTAACGCTAGTCGACCAACTATTTTGACTTAACCGTGCAGATTAAACAACCGTTAACCTGACGCTCGCGCCGACGCGGCCAAGGCGAGGAAGTTAGCCTGGGGCGCGCCGGAGAGCAGTCGAGCATCTGGAACCCTCCTGCGGGCGAAAAGACAGGGGACCCGTCGGCGTCGATGACCTCAACCGGCGACGGCGACGCGACACCATCACATTCCCAGCAGTTAACCTCACCACCGGCGGACGCGGTAAAATGGCGATTAGCGGTAGTAAAGGGGCAAAATTTCATCGGTGGGGGGTAGATTATACATGACGCTGCATTACACCGGGGCGGAGAGAGAGAGAGAGAGTCGCTGCTGTCATTTACAGAGGTCTGCTGCTGGTACTGCATCTCAGGGGGCACTGATTAAACTAAGTACTAGCTAACTGATAATAATTAACTAGGCTGCTAAACCAAGCCGAAGATAGCTTTCTGGTATGACACAGCGGAGTTCGACGGAGGGGGCGAGGCGCCGACGGCCGGCGGAGCTCACATGACGGAGCAGGCGTTGGGGTTCTCGTCGCTGAACATCTGGGGCGCGTGGAGGTGGGCGGGGCCGTACGCGTAGGCGGGAGGGGGCGGGTACTGCGGGCCGCCGCCGGCGCTGGGGTAGAAGCCGGCGGGGTGGTGCGGCGGGGGGCCTCCGTAGTAGCCGCCGGCGTGGGGCGGCGGGTACGGAGCGTAGCCGCCGAAGTGCGTCGGCATCTGGTACATGCCGGCGTCGGCCATGGGCATCGGCGCCACCGACGCGGACGCGGCGCCCGCGGACTTGTCCTTGTCCTTCTTCTCCTCGCCGCCGCCGTCCTTCTTCTTGTCGCCGCCGTCGCCCTTGTCCTTCTTGTCGTCGCCCTTCTTGTCGCCGCCGTCCTTCTTGCCAGGCGCGACGACCTCGACGGTGCGGCTGAGCTTGTCCCTGAGGTAGCCCGGCAGCGCGGAGGCGTCCATGGTGCCGGTTACCTTCACCAGGTCCTTGGCGGCGTCGATCGCCACATCCTTCACGCCTGGAGAACCAACAGCAGCACGCACACAGAACAGAGCATGTCAATTCAAATATTCGATCTGGACGAAAGAGAGAGAGAGAAAAGCTACTAGCAAGCTTTTGACGGTTTCGTGCGGGGAATCCGCGCGCGGCGAGAAGTGAGGGAAACCGCACCTTTGATCTTGTAGATGCGGCGCCTGATGCGGTCGATGCAGCCCTCGCAGTGAAGCCGGATCTTGAGCGTCACCGTCTCCTGAGGAGAGAGAGAGAAAAAAAAGCAGAGGGATTTCAGTCTCTGCAGACCTCGGAGGCTGACGACGAGAGCATGCAGCAGCCGCACGCACACTGGAATACTGGATCGGAACGGAATCGTCAGAAAAGTGAACTGACCTCCTTGGGCTTCTTCTCCTCCTTGGGCTTGTCGCCGCCGCCGCCCTTGCCTTTGTCGGCCTTCTTGTCGCCGCCGCCGGCGGCGCCCTTCTCCTTGTCGCCCTTCTTCTCTCCGCCGCCGGCGCTGGCGCCGCCCTTCTCCTTGTCAGCCTTCTCGCCGCCGCCGTCCGCCTTCTTGTCCTTGTCCTTGTCCTTTTCCTTGTCCTTCTTGGGCGGGCCGGCGCCGGCGGAGACGATCTGGACGGGCTTCTTGGCCCTGGCCTCGATGCGCTCCTTGAGCTCCGCCGCGTCGGCCGGGCCCGTCACGACCACCTTGCCCTCCGCCATGTCCGCCGTCACGGACTCCACCCCTGCGCGCCGCCACAGTAAAGGAACAAACAAACGGTCAGAAACATTAACTCCGTCGCCGAAACAGGAGAACAGCGGCGAACCCGGGACAATCACGCACCTGGGGCGTGCTTGATGGCCTTGCGGACCTTGCCGGCGCATCCGGCGCAATGCAAGTCGACCTTGAGCACGATGGGCTGCGGCCCCGCCGCCGCCGCCGCGCCGGCGTCCTTCTTCTTGTCGCCGCCGTCCTTGGCCGCCTTCTTCTCCTCTCCCATGGCGGGTGGCGGCCGGCTACCTGGCTGGCGTCGCCAAGCCTTTGTCCGTGTCCCGCGGTGGTGGTTGCTGAGGAGGCTGGGGGGTTTTGGGACGGAGGACTCTGGAGGGGAGCGAGGAACGGGTGGGGGCGGCGTTAAATAGCCGGGAGGAGGGGAGCGGGGCCGCGGGGGTGGGTGGGCGCAGTGATGGCGGGCGGAGGGGGGAGAAAGAAGAGATTGCGGTTGCTGGCTGCTGTGGCGGCCTGCGTCTGCGGTAGTGTGGATCGGGTTGGATCCGGGTGGCGGCAAGGCGATGGAAGAAGAACGGAGGAGAATGGTGCGCGAAGCTGCTGACCGCGGACCGGCACGGATGGATGTGGACGTGTGTGCGTGCGCCGCCGCCAAAGGCGTGCCGCCTACTGTACCGCTCCTTCTTCCTTTCCTGCCTGCTTCCTGTGGGCGTGACGCTCCACCCCCACGGATGGAAATACGGAATTGAAGTCCTTAACGGTCATGCATGGATTTCGTAGGATTTTGTTTTGCAGAGGTAGTAGTAAATGTTTTGCTCAGGTAAGTTAATGTTTTCGTCTCGAAGCAAAAAAAAAAAAAAAAAAAACAGCTGTTCGCCTTGAATTTTGATTCTCTTCCAAATTAGCACGAACGAGGGGAACGTGTCAAAGTGACACCTGCCATCTGTGCGCTCTCTCTCGCCATTTGTACATCTCTGCTACTAGCGCACTCTGTTTCCAGCATGTGCACGTCGGCCACTGAAATGGAGCCTGAGGCAACGATCCAACGACGCCGCGGCGGCGCCCTCGCGGTTTCCGGCCGGCGGACTGGGGGACCCGGGAGGCAAGCAGGCGTCGGGCGGTTTCCTTCCCGGAACGGCCCGGGGGAGAGCCAGCCTACCTGCACGGCCTGCCGGTTTCGAGTTTCCTCCGCGCGCGCCGTGAACGGGACGACGCCGCGCGCGTGGAAGGAGGAGGCGGCCATCGGCGCGGTACGGCAACCACGTGTGTACCACCCCCGCGCGCGCCGCGCTGGCTCCGTACGGGCCGCGCGGGCCTGATTTGAGAGCCCCGAGGCTTTTTCAAACGTCGGTTGGCGCTCACCGCGGAATGCTCGCGCGCGACAACCGGACGTCGGGGGCTCTCCCGTTGTCCTGGGCTGGGCCTTGCTGCCTGACATGTAGGCTCCTCTGCTGCTTTGACTCCTTGTCGGATTATTTCGGCGTAATCATCTGGAATCAGTCTTTATTTTGGTTGGTACAGTATTTATTTATGCATGCGTATATAATGCTGCGGCCTGCGGGCACGTTTGGCGTGATCGTGGATCTATATGAGGATGTGGCCCGGTAGGCCCAGAAAATTAATGGATTATTCTGGGGTCGTTGGGCACGCTGGGCTTTGCGGTTGGCTCCAGAACTCAAATATCTAGTCGAGCCCATGCACCGCACACCAGAGGAGATTTCTGTTCTCAAAAAAATGAAAAGAAAAAAAAAAAAAGAAAGAGAGCGAGAGGAGATTTGTGTAAACACGATAAGATATAGTAGACGCTTATATATCTTTACCTAATAGTAAAGCAAGCATTCTCTCTGCCAAATTGGTGGTACGTCGCCCCTTCGCTAATCCGAAACGGTAAAAATCTGGAGGAAAACCGGTGAAAACCGTCCTTCTCTACATGAGTTTGTTTTTTGCTGCCGGTTCGAGACCCTTTTTTCTGGCGGTTCGGTTGGAAACCTTATCTGTACAGGACTAGGCATGAAAAAACCTGAAAAATTTGCCATAGGTGGGGATTGAACCTAGGATCTTATAGTTTAGATCTTATAGTTTAAGATTAGCCAACAAACCAACTAGACCAATGTTTTGTCGTGCTCCATCCAAACTCTGGTATTTAAAGCTTTAAACATAGAACGCGTTATCAATGTCCGTTTCATTCCACATAGCTACTTCGATGGTTTATTTGAGTAACATTACTCATCCTCTCACCTCTTATGTGCCACTATGGTGCAATATTTGTCGCTTCACTCTTGTATGGCTAGCTACGACCCAACTTTCATGTATGGTTAATTTAGCCCAAATTCACACTCAACATTCATCATGGCAATGCACGGCTTGGCACCACATTGCTTTAGAGTAAGATAAGGAGCCTGCCACTTTCAATGTGATCAGAGAAGCAAGGCAAATTGAGGCAAACAAGTTCAATGATAAGAACATCCTTAGTCATGGTGGCAAAGACTAATGAACAACAGATAAAAGAGTTTGGCACAAAGAGATGTTCATCAGGGGCGAATCCAAAATTGGAGCTAGGCCAGGCTGGGCTGGATCAGTGTAAATTAATCTTTACCCAATAATAAAGGAAGGAGAGTCTGCCAATTTTTTTTGGTATTGTCAGTTACCGTAATAGTCTCGGAAGTCGGATCCGATGGAAACTGAGAAAAACCGTGCCCATCTGTCTCGAACCGCCAGTCCCGAAAACCAAGCGCACGGGAGAAAACCAAGCGGCCAAACGGCCCGCACACAAAACCACCCGGCCAGCCCAACCAGGAAACCAGCGCACGTGAGAAAAAGAAAAAGAAAAATCAGATTGTTTGAGCTGGTTCGAACCCAAACCATCCCTTTCACATGTAGAGCTATCACCCGTTAAGCTAAACATGCAAATATGTTTTTGAAACACACGAGAGCTAAATATGCATATGGAAGAAATTGTTACACCTCCATCCGTTGTTCCAATATTAATCCTCTCATGTCTCATGTCAGAGTTTGTGTATATGTTAGGTATACAAAATGAAGCAAGTCACGATAGTTGTGATGAGCATGGCAGATATCTTTATTTTTTATGACTAAAATAAATAGCATTTCTTTTTTAAATGTTTGGTTTGATCCACCATACGTCGTTGACAAGCGGGCCTTGATCACTCTTCCCAAAATGGAAGTGAAAAGCCTTTGCAACATTGGGTTGTCCATCTAAACTGAATTCTACCCAGACTCGGAATCAAAGCAATAAGAAATGTTTACCAATTATATCTCTATCATCATGTGTATTAATCTGATTTGAATTCCTGCATCAAACCTCCACCTCCTGCCTAATTCGTGTTGCAAGCACAAACATACTTCCGTACGCTCGATCATGATCTCAATGGCCTTGAGCATCGTGCAAGCAAAAAAATATAAAAATACTATATTTTAAAATTTTGTTGAGCTTTCATTGCCAAGATCATATTTGCTAAATGACATGTCTCCGCAAGAGTTTGGTGTGTCTAGGCACGGTACGAAGTTTGATTAAAAAAATTTTAAAATGGATGATGCGGTCGTTGAATAAATCTTCAATCTGAGCCCATTGCAACGCACGGGCACGTTTGCTATACGTATATAAATTCACATATATGAATACACAATGTAATTTATGAAATGATACGTTCATTCGTACCAAATGGGGAATAATTCAAATTCCGAAATTCGGATGGCAGGTTCCACGTGAAAAATCCTAGAATGAAGAATGGCGAGAGAGTACGTGCAGTGATATGTACATGCAACAAGATAATATTGCAGCTATGTGTTCGTCAGTTCGTGGAGTAGTAGACTCCACCCATTTAAAATTACAAGTTATTCTAAATTTTTCATAGCAATCAAGCTTCTCTTGTTTCGATTCAAATTTATAAAAAGTGTAAAAGTATCTACAACATCAAACTACTTATCAGATACACCATATGTATACTATATATTGGTTGTACATTCATTTTTGATTGTCAATGTTAATTATATTTTTTTCTATAAATCTGATTCAAGTTAGATAACTTAAGACGAGACTAAAATATCTTGTAATTTTGGATGGAGGAGTAGCGATTTAGCCTCCAAATAAAAATCATGAGCTTCCCAACCGCATATTCCTAGATTAAATTGTATTGAGAATACTTACTCCACCCATTTAAATTATAAGTCATTCTAAATTTTTCATAGCAAATCGAGCTTCTCTTGTTTCGATCAAATTTATAAAAAGTGTAAGAATATCTACAACATCATCAAACCACTTAATCAGATACACCATATGATATATGGTTGTACATTTATTGTGATTGTCGATGTTAATATTTTTTTTATAAATCCGATTCAATTTAGATAACTTAAGACAGACTAAATATCTTATAATTTTGAATGGAGGAGTAGCGATTAAGCCTCTAAACAAAAATCATGAGCTTTCCAACCACATATTCCTAGATTAAATTGCATTGAGAATCCAGTATCATCATCACATCAATATTCCTATCATGGTCATTCACTATGGGATCGGGACACAAATTAAAGACAAATTTACACCGTACAGCTGGGCCAGAGGTTGATTTGTGAAAAAATAGTTGCAGCACACGCTGTGAAATGTTGGAATTAATTAATTATATGCACAAAATTCCCACTAAAAAGAAATACAAGATGCACATATTTTGTACATAAGTCACTCAAAGTCTAAATAGTTGACAAATGCT